>SJYC01057268.1:0-19123 GCA_006408675.1 Madoqua kirkii
AACAAGTGGCAGGCAGAAAAATGGTTCCAGAGATGTGCTCATCCCAAACTCTGGAACATATGAGTCTGTTCTGCTATGTGGCGAGGGTGAGTTTAGGGTGCAGATGGAGAGAAGGATGCCCGTCAGTTGATCTAAGATGGGGAGATTAGCTGGGTAGGTCCAGCATCATCGCAGTATCCATCAGACAGGAAGATGGAGACAGAAGGGGAGGGAGATGGGAGTAATCCACTGTTACTGGCTTTGTGGGCAGGCGCCACAAGCCAAGGAGTGTGGGTAGTCTCTAGCAGCAGAAAAGACCTAGGAAATGGATTCTCCCAAAGGAGCCTCTGGAAAGAATGTGGCCCTTGCGATCCCTTGATTTTTAGCCTAGTGAGACCCATTGCAGACTTCTGAACCACAGCACTGTAGGAAGATTAATTTGTGTCATTAAGCCACTAAGGAAGCAATAATTTGTTACAGCAGCAATAGGGTGCCAAGCAGTCAGCAGCTCTCCTGCACGTATTGGTGCTGGGTGCCGTGGGAGCACAAGCACTCCAGACCCAGCCTTGGGAGAGAGGGAAAGTGTAGAATTGAGGAGAAGAGGAGGCAGTATTTAGTTATGTGATCCTGCAGTCCCACTCTGGGGCATCAGTGCAGTCACTCAGTCGTGTCCGACTCTTTGCGACCCCATGAATTGTAGCACACCAAGCCTCCCTGTCCATCACCAACTCCCAGAGTTCAAAAACATGATGATCTATTATTTTATGCATGCCAGGCTGGCAAAAATTAAAGTAACAAGTGGCAGGCAGAAAAATGGTTCCAGAGATGTGCTCATCCCAATCTCTGGAACATATGAGTCTGTTCTGCTATGTGGCGAGGGTGAGTTTAGGGTGCAGATGGAGATAAGGATGCCGGTCAGTTTACCTAAGATGGGGAGATTAGCTGGGTAGGTCCAGCATCATCACAGCATCCATCAAACAGGAAGATGGAGACAGAGAAGGGGAGGGAGATGTGAGTAATCCGCTGTTACTGGCTTTGTGGGCAGGCGCCACAAGCCAAGGAATGTGGGTAGTCTCTAGCAGCAGAAAAGACCTAGGAAATGGATTCTCCCAAAGAAGCCTCTGGAAGGAATGTGGCCCTTGCGATCCCTTGATTTTAGCCTAGTGAGACCCATTGCAGACTTCTGAACCACAGCATTGTAGGAAGATTAATTTGTGTCATTAAGCCACTAAGGAAGTAATAATTTGTAACAGCAGCAATAGGGTGCCAAACAGCCAGCAGCTATCCTGCACGTATTAGTGGGTGCTGTGGGAGCACAAGAGCTCCAGACCCAGCCTTGGGAGAGAGGGAAAGTGTAGAATTGAGGAGACTTTTCAGAAGAGGCAGTATTTAGAGTTATGTGATCCTGCAGTCCCACTCTGGGGCATCAGTTCAGTTCAGTCACTCAGTCGTGTCCGACTCTTTGCGATCCCATGAATTGTAGCACACCAGGCCTCCCTGTCCATCACCAACTCCCAGAGTTCACTCAGAGTCACGTCCATCGAGTCCATGATGCAATCCAGCCATCTCATCCTCTGTCGTCCCCTTCTCCTCCTGCCCCCAATCCCTCCCAGCATCAGAGTCTTTTCCAATGAGTCAGCTCTGCACATGAGGTGGCCAAAGTACTGGAGTTTCAGCTTTAGCATCATTCCTTTCAAAGAAATCCCAGGGTTGATCTCCTTGCAGTCCAAAGGACTCTCAAGAGTCTTCAACAACACAGTTCAAAACAATTCCAAAAGGTATCATGTTCTTAGCAGCACTATTCACAGCAGCCAAAACATGGAAACAACCTAGATGGCCACTGACAGATGAATGGATAAAGAAGATGTGGTGCACATAGGCAATGGAATAATAGCCATAAAAGTTGAAATACCATTTGTAGCAACATGGGTGCAACTAGAGATCATACTAAGTGAAGCAAGTCAGAGAGAAAGATAAATATCAATGATGTCACTTATATGTGGAATCATATCACTTATATGTGGCGTCACTGATTCAATGGACATGAACTTGGGCGAACTCTGGGAGGTGGTGAGGGACAGGGAAGCCTGGTGTGCTGCAGTCCATGGATAGCAAAGAGTTAGACATAAGGTGGCGACTGAACATCTGGGGAAGCTAAATATGGCACAGATGAACCCATACGAAACAGAAACAGACACACAGACAGAGAACATACTTGTGGTTGCCAAGAAGGAAGGAGGCAGATCGAGGGATTGACTGGGAGTCTGGGGTCGATAATGCAAACTATTACATTTAGAATGGATAAACAACGAAGTCCTGCTGTGTAGCACAGGGAACTATCTTCAACATCCAGTGACAAACCATAAAGGAAAAGAATAGTAAAAACCATGGGTATGTGTATATAACCGAGTCACTTTGCTATACAGCAGAGACTGGCACATTGTAAATCAACCATACTTCAATTTTTTAAAAATTGAAGGAAAAAAAAAAAAACCTTAAGGTTCAAGTCACAGAAGGAAGGGGCTGTGGTATCCACAGAGACCTCCACGGAAAGGTGAGCTAGAAAGAGGTGCCTGGGGGAATGACAAGGAGTTGGTTCTCTGCACGGGAGGATGGGGCAGGCATTGAATGTGATTGCGGGTGGTGGCCACTATTAAGGGCCGTGGACTTTAGGGGATTCTAGTTGGGGCATCAAATTTGCTTTTGGCAAAGCCCACCCTGGCTGTGGAGAGTGGATGGGAGGGTGGACTGGAAGGAGGTTGACCACATGAGAGGCTACTACAGCATCCAAGCTGAAGGCGGTGGCGGCTTGGACCAGGCACTGGGCCAAATGCACGTGGTCATGGCAGCGGACTCGCCTGGACCTGGGGATGGCGGGGAGGAGATACCTGGGTGTCTTGTTTGCGGTTCCTGGCATGTCCCTTCCACATTCTTTTCACCTCATCCTCTCTTGAGTCTCCAAAATCTGGCCTGTGCTCCTTGAAACCACCGCCAGCTCCCTCCTGTCCCTGGAGGGACGTTTGTCACGGAACAGGGGTTGTCACTTACCATCTGCTAAGAGAGGCCCCAGAAGAGGATGAGGCGTGTTAATTAGGAAGGGGCAGAGGAGAGGGAAAGACAATGACCGCCATCTGCTCCTAGGCTTTGGAGGAAGGGGCGGGACCAGGATGGAGAGATGCAACTGGTGATCCCAATTTAGTTAAAACTGCAGCAGTCTCGAGGTCTGAGCCAGAGGGACCCAGATGTCCTTGGCAGTGCCCTTAGCAGACAGATGGAGTTTCTGCAGTCTCTGCCTCGAAAGTGGCTCTGGGCCTTCTTAGAGTGGGGTCAGCAGGTGGAGGTCTGGCTACACAGGGGTTCCATCGGGGGGGTACCTGGGCAGGAATCACAATCATGGTGGCGGGGATGATGGGTCTGTTGGCTACAAAAGATGGGGTGTACAGGGAAGAGGAAGAAGGAAGGGAGGGAGGGAAGCTGGCTGCAGGACAAAAAATTCATTCTGCAAAGGATAGATACCGTTTTCCAGGCAAAGTCAGGTAAGAGGTTCTTGTACAGCCCAAATACTATGTAAGTGAAGAATTAAAAACACACACACACACATACACACAATCCATTTAGTCTTTACAATGATCACACAGAGAAAAGAGATGAGTCCCATAACATGGTCAGCTGATAGATGGGCAAACTGAGGCCCAGACAAATTAAAAAGTCAGTGCTGGTCAGTGTGCGAGACTGCAGTTCTGGCCTGCAGCTTGCATGGGCTTTGTTTATCCACACAAGGGGACTATAAGCTTAAGAGCAGGGCCCTGTGAACCTCTCCCCAAACACTGAGCCCTAGCAACTGGCTACCTTGGTCCACTGACTGACTCTTGGTTAGCTCTGATAATGTAAGCTGATGATAATGTCAATCCTAGCTCAGGAAGAAATTGTTCTCTAAACCAGGGATAGGCAAACATTTTCCTTACAGGGCCAGTTAGTATTTTGGGCATTGCAGATGTTAGGCCTTCAAGGACTCAACCTGGAGGCCTGGGCATAGCTGTGTTGAAATCAAACTCTATAAAAATGGAGGACTGGATGGATGTGACCCACAGGCCAAAGTTTGCAGAACCCCACACACCCTCTATAGGGGATCCCCTAGTGGCTCAGTGGTGAGGAATCTGCCAGCCAGTGCAAGAGATGTAGGTTCAATCCCTGGTCTAGGAAGATGCCCTGGAGAAGAAAATGGCAACCCAATCCAGTATTCTTGCCTGGAAAATCCCATGGACAGAGGAGCCTGGGGGTGGCAGGGGGCGGGAGGCTACAGTCATGGGGTCACAAAAGAGTCAGACATGATTTAGCGTCTTATATTCCATAAGCTATTTACTGAAAAGCCAGCTATGAGGATGTGATGTTTGATCTTAAAGAGGCTCATGTTCTTTCTTCCTTTCTCCAAGAAAATGAACAAAATTTGCACGAAGACAGAATAATGGCATCGACTCATAATTTGGTGTCTACTCCTTTCCAGTGCCTTCTAGTCATTCATTGCAGTCCTTAAAAATCATTCTGAGGAGGAAAAGTTTCACCCCATTTGCCAGGTTCAATCCCTGGGTCAGGAAGATCCTCTGGAGAAGGGAATGGCAACCCACTCAAGTATTCTTGCCTGGGGAATCCCATGGACAGAGGAGCCTAGCGGGCTACAGTTCATAGGTTACAACATTAGATAGAAACCACACTCCAACCAGAGGATGTAGATAAAAGACATACACTTTGGTTGTGCTCCTAGCATTAGAACTACACAGACCAGAAGATAATCATTTGTTAGCCAGCAAAAACCTGGGTTTTTCTGCCCTCGAACTCAAAAACAGAGACAGATTCTTGCTTATTTCCTATCCCATCCTAAAGGAGATCAGTCCTGGGTGTTCACTGGAAGGACTGATGTTGAAGCTGAAGCTCCAATATTTTGGCCAACTGATGCAAAAAACTGACTCATTAGGAAAGGCCTTGATACTGGGAAAGATTGAGGGCAGGAGGAGAAGGGGATGACAGAGGACGAGATGGTTGGATGGCATCACTAACTCAATGGACATGAGTTTGAGCAAGCTCTGGAAGGTGGTGAAGAACAGGGAAGCCTGGCATCCTGCAGTCCACAGGGTCACAGAGTCAGACATAACTGAGTGAACAACAACCACACATACACATTTTATATATATACATATATATATATATAAATTGAGTCACTTTAATGTGCAACAGAAATTAACACAATATTATAAATCAACCATACTTCAATAGAGGGCAGGAGGAGAAGGGAATGACAGAGGACGAGATGGTTGGATGGCATCACTAACTCAATGGACATGAGTTTGAGCAAGCTCTGGAAGATGGTGAAGAACAGGGAAGCCTGGCATCCTGCAGTCCACAGGGTCACAGAGTCAGACATAACTGAGTGAACAACAACCACACACACACATTTTATATATATACATACATATATATATATATTGAGTCACTTTGATGTGCAACAGAAATTAACACAATATTATAAATCAACCATACTTCAATGAATTTTTTAAAAAATGATGCCTCAGGAGCAAAGCCACAATCATTCATTCTTACTTTTCAATTTGGGTGCAAGGCCAGTCAAAATCAGATGACAAAAACTAGGAATAAAACTACCATATGACTCAGCAACCCCACTACCAGGCATGTATCCTGAGGAAACCATAACAGAAAAAGACATGTGTAGCCCAAGGCTTCATCACACAACTATTTACAATAGCTAGGACATGGAAGCCACCTAGATGTCCATTGTCAGACAAATGGGTGAATAAGTTGTGGTATATGTACACAATGGAATATTACTCAGCCATAAAAAGGAACACATTTGAGTCCATTCTAATGAGGTGGATGAACCTAGACCCTATTCTAGAGAGTGAAGTCAAATCAGAAAGAAAGAAAAATATCATATAAACACATATATATGGAATGTAGAAAGTACTGATGAACCTATCTGCAAGGCAGCAGTAGAGATGCAGACAGAGAAAGGACTTATAGGCACAAGGGGGTAAGGAGAAGGTGGGAAGAATTGAGAGAGGAGAACCAAAACATATGCATTACCATATGCAAAATTATTAGGTTGGTGCAAAAGTAATTTTGGTTTTGCATTGTTGGACTTATTCATTTGATACTGGAATACATTTTTAAATAAATGTAGTTATGATATTAAAAAATCAGATTACATATCAGAGCACTCAATCAGAAGAGATATGCAGATGGGTTACATTTTAATCCTCCATCTTGGTTTTTAAGAATTCCTAGTGCTGAGAAAGACCTTAAGAAGTCATTTGTGTATACACATATAGAGAACAAACATATGGATACTGAGAGGAGATAGGGGTGAGTGAGGTGAATTCGGAGACTGGGATTAACATATATACACTATTGATACTATGTATACAATGGATTAACATATATACGCTATTGATATTATGTATACAACAGATCACCTACTGTTCCTAACAGGAACCTACTGTGCAGCCCAGGGAACTCTACTCACTGCTCTGTGGTGACCCAAATAGGAAGGAAACCCATGGAAGAGGGGATATAGGTACAGGTGTGACTGATTCACTTTGCTCTACAGCAGGAACTAAAGCAACACTGTAAAGCAACTATACTCCAATAAAAAAGAAAATCTTACTGATATCAGGTAATTTTTAAATTTAATCTCGACATTTTCTCAGATTTTGTTTGCCCTGCCCCAACCCCACAAATAAATAATTTGTGTCTAAACAGAGGCATACCTGAAGAGTCCCTTGTTACAGAAGAGGTGAAGAAGTTGAACCAATAACTCAACAGCATTTGAGGTAATGAGCAGAAGTGACATGTCAGACAGGTCTTTATCCTGCAAAGCAGAAGAAAGGGCCAGGAGCCAGAGAGCAAAGGAGAAAACGATTAGGGAGGAGAAGAAAGAACAGTGACTCTAAAATCTGTTGGTTTTCCCAAGAAATTAAAAACAAAAAGAATAAACAAAGGCATGGCTGAGGAAATGATCTGACCCTGGAGAATATTCTGAAGGTTTTAGTATCAGGGAATAAATTCTGAAAATATCCAGAAAGGCAAAGATTAGCCCTCAAAACGCCAGAAATATTTCTGGGGGGAAAAAAAAATCAGAATAGAACAAAATCTAAAGAATTTTGAGAGGAAAAGCCATGACGTAGCAATTTAATGCCCAGCCAAGCTGCTCATGCTTAAAGCTGAGAAAAAGACACCAGAAAAATAAAAAGGCAAGGAAAAGTGAATTGGTGGTGACTAAGCAATCTGTACGTCAAAACCGCAGTAAATAGAACAGTGCAATGCTAGCACAAGAATTAGTCCTTTCATCAGTGGAACTGAAATCAACAACCTTAAAATGGACTCCATTATAATTTTGTAAAACTTAGGGATAAGGCAAGAGTCATACTATCTTTCTGCTACTTTTAAATACTGGAGGTTGTTGTCTATGTAAAAATAAGAAGACCTATAAATATTAGAAAAAGAAATACAAAATTAATTATTTACAAAAGATGCAATAGAAAAGATAAGGGAAAAAGTTGATCCCCTGGAGGAAATGGCAACCCACTCCTGTATTCTTGCCTGGAAAATCCTATGGACAGAAGAGCCTGGTGGGCTACAGTCCCTGGGGTCACAAAGAGCTGGACACGACTGAGCAACTGAGCAGGGAGACACACACAGAAGATGTTTTAAGTCTTAAGAGACTAATAAATTTGATAAATTTGACTGATAAATTTTAAGGTTTTACATAACACAATACAAGAAAGTTAAAAGTCAAGCAACACTGAAGATATTTGTAGCATATATAATTTTTATCTAGAAGTATATATATATAAGATTGGATGGAGAAAACCCTTTTTACACTGGTTAAAGTAAATAAAAAAGAAAATTCTGAACAGTGGCTATGAATAACCAATTTATATAAGAGGACCATATGAAATGGTCATGTAAAAAATCATTTAGCCGCATTAGCAATCAGAGAAATGCAAATTTAAACAATGAAATAACATTTCTATCTATATTAAATTGCCCCAAAATTAAAAATGGTAATTGGTTTCATATATGACTGGTGATAAATTGCTATAGCCCTTGAGAATACTTTGGCAGTAAAATATTAATAAGTACATGCCCCAGGATGGAGGTTTCACTACTGCTCCCTGGAAAAGCACAAACAATTTGCCCATGTCAATAAGAATGCCTGAACAAGTGTGTCTATCACATGGTATGTAACAACAAAATCAAAAGACTGCCCAAATGCCCACTGCTGCATGAATGAATACACTGATATATTTGTACCATAATATATTGCACAGCAGTTAGAAGGAAATCTAAGTATACTGGGAGAGCTTGAAGATATATATTTTTTTAAGCAAATCAAAAAATGATGTGTACATATTCCTGACTCCAAAAACAAGAACAATAGATTCTAAGGGTGTGGATATGAGCACGTAGGAAAAGGTCTGGAAAGGCACACTCTAAACCAGTGACAGAGATCAAGCCAGAGAAAGGAGAGGACAGGGGGCCTGGGATCATGGCTAGTGGGCCAAGGCAACTTTCCTTTTGTAAGCCTCCTTTTTAAAATAGCCAGGTTGTGATGAATGTAAGTCTCTGAAAGGATCGAGACTATACATATCAACCACTTGTGCATCAAAGTCCTGAAAATGATCTTGGGAAATAGCTGGTTGAATCCTAAGAAAACAGGCAATGGATATGAATGGGGGCCCAGACTCAGACGTGTAAGGTTGGGTCTAGTTAACTCAAGTGAACCAATTTCTGGAGGAAAATTTTTGCTTGTTCAAGTTCCTGAGGATCAACCTAGTGACCTAAGAAAGGAGTACTTTTTCTGTTTCCCTGTGACAGTACACATCCAGTTACAAAAATCAGAATTCCCAAATTCAAGTGCTAACTCCTTTATTTCTAAACTGGCAATCTTTGGGCAAGTGTATAATTTCTATATGCGTAGAATGGGATGACATGGCATGCCCCATCTACCTTCTGGGATTATTTTGAATCTTACATGAGATAATATCTCATTAGCCCAAGTGCTATGAAAGGTGACAGAATTATAAAGACATAAAATGACACTGCTCCCCCTCAAAAAAAAAAACCCAATACACCAGGGTAAAATATGTACGTCCTCACTGAGAAATTAAAAACTTGTTTAGAAATAGCTCTTCCCAGAGGGATGGTACGGGGAGGGAGGGAGGGAGGGAAGTTCAGGACGGGGAACACGTGTATACCTGTGGCAGATTCATGTTGATGTATGGCAAAACCAATACAATATTGTAATTAACCTCCAATTAAAATAAATTTATATTAAAAAATAAGCTTACATTAAAAAAAATAAAATGGCTCTTTTCCATCCAGAATTTCTCATTAGTTCAATATCTCATACCACATTCTTTTTTAAAAGCCCAGATGAAATATTTAGTCAAATAGTAAAAACGAAACCATTTAAAAAAACTCAACAATAGGATTCTTGAACATAAAGGAAGTATTTGATCACATGAAGACATTAAACTCCTTTACACCATGCAAACTATTATATATAGAACAGATGAACAGCGAAATCCTGCTGTATAATGCAGGGAACTATATTTAATATCTTGGGATAAACTATAATCGAAAAGATATGAAAAATAATGTGTGTAGATACATATATAACCAGAATCACCTTGTTGTACAGCAAAAGTTAACATACTACTATAAATCAACTATACTTGAATAAATTAAAAAAATAAACTCCTCTACATCAAATAATGTGTAAAGGATAATAGTCTTTCTTTGGAGGTGTACTAATTCTTTGATAGTGTGTATTTTACACTTTCAGCATCTTAATCCAGATGCTAAATGTTTATTGCAAGTGTATTTTCAATTTCATAATATTTTCAGTTGACACAGGAGATTCATCTACCCAAGTGGCTCCAAACATACTTTTTAAAAAGTTTTCTAGTAACTGAATGGTGTATCGGGTTTTAAAATATATTCTAAATTGAATCTCAGTTGCTCAGTCCCACGAACCTGAAAGCCACGTGTGGCTAGTAACTACCTTACTGGATGGCAGAGTCCTAGAATAAACCGGACTTTCATCAACCCATGCCCCAACCCTAGGGAGAACAGCCCTTCTCCCGCCTCCTGAAGCCTGTCACAGGGGCTCTCTGATCAATATTCATCAATATTTTGAGACTTACACTCCTCCTCCGATAGATCCATCCTGGCATCCTTTTCCGTTTCCTGCTGTGACTTTTCCCATGAGGTGCACAGCCAGGCCCATCACCACTCATCTTGAGTTCTCAGGCTCTAAATGGTAAAGAACAATGGGATCAATAATAATAATAAAGCACAGTAGGTTCTGGGCTTCCTAGGTGGTGCTAGTGGCAAAGAACTTGTGTGCCAATGCAGGAGATGTAAGAAACACAGATTCAATCCCTGGGTAGGGAAGATCCCCTGGAGGAGAGCATGGCAACTCCAGGATTCTTGCCTGGAGAATCCCATGGACAGAGGAGCCTGGCAGATTGCAGTCCATAGAGTCAGATATGACTAAAGTGACTTTGCATGCACGCACAGTGGGTCTGACCTGTTGAGAAGATCGTGGTGTCCAAAGCTTACCACTCTTATCCATAACATATACCCTCCCATTTACAGACAGGAGATTGGGACTTAGAACAGCAGCAAGGTAGGGTCAGGTGATAAGTGGCAGACACTCACTGCTGGGACCAAAGCTGATGGGCCCTAACCCCTTGCTCTTACCCCTTCTCCATGCTGTTCTGTGTCCTTCGTGTGTTAAGGCTTCCTCCCCACCGTGCAGTCACCCACAGGGGCCCTCAGCCCTCCTTGCAGCGTCAAGTGCATCGGGGTCTCATCCATGTAGCTGCTTCTTCTCAGAGTAAGTCATTAGGCCAAGTCGAAGGAACCACGATACAAGAGCGTACTGGGCAGCAGGCCCTCTGCAACAGGAACCCACTTTACAGAGAATGACCAACTTGCCCAAGAGCCAACAGCCAAGAAGGCGGGGCTGGGATTTCATATTCAGATCTGTGTGCCACGTGACTGGTGATGGAAGGTGCTTCCCCTTGTGGCTCAGTCTCCACTTCTGAGTTCATTAACCCCTTTCTTTGGATCTGTGGTCATAACTGAGTATTATAACCCATACATGTCTAATATATTGGCCACCTGATGTGAAGAGCCCTCATTGGAAAAGACCCCGATGCTGCAAAAGACTGAGGGCAGGAGGAGAAGGGGTGACAGAAGACAAGATGGTTTAGATAGCATCATCGACTCAATGGACGTGGACGCACATGAACTCCAGGAGATGGTGAAGCTCAGGGAGACCTGGCACGCTGCAGTCCACGGGGTTGCAGAGTCGGACACGACTGAGTGACTCAAGAACAGCAACCCTGCAAAATGTGTAGCTGTGCCTTCCAGGAAGTTAGAGAGGCAAACTTGGGCCCTACTTCAGACCTGCTGAATCAAACCATGGGTGGGAGCTTTGTTTAATAAGCATGATGCACCCCTACCCCCCACCCCATCTGGTAAGCGAGCGGCCGGCCTCTTCCTGGCCGTCTACATAAGCTGTGCAGAACTTCTCCACTGGGGCAAAAACCACAGTCCTACGTGTGGGAAGGGGTGGTTTAAAGAGTCCCCTGCTTTCTGCCTCCAGCATCTGCCTTTCCCCTCTCCGCCATTCAGAGCTGTCAGTCCCGAGGCAAATTTAACAGGAAGCTAATGATATTTCAGCTTCCCTCACTTGCAAAGGCCCCTTTCCGAGACCCAGTAACTATTTTACATCTGTGATTCTTTTCTTAAAGAGGCCCTGTAAGTGTAAGAGCTGCAGGCCTAGAGCACTCAGACCTGCTGTGGTCTAGACCGGCAGGTGGGATTATGTGAGTTGTGATATTTCAGTTGCTAAGTAACGACAAGACACAGCTTCTCAGGTGTTCCCGTGCATCAGCGTCACCTGGAGAGTTTGTTAAAAATCCAGATCGCTGTGCCCTGCCCTGTTTGTCAGGAGGTCTGAGTGGGGCCCTGAGTGTGTGCTAAGTCACTTCAGTTGTGTCTCTTTGTGACCCCATGGACTGTAGCCCACCAGGCTCCTCTGTCCAGGGGATTCTCCATGCAAGAACACCGGAGTGGGTTGCCAGGCCCACCTCCAGGGGATCTTCCTGACCCAGGGATGAATCCACGTCTCTCGTGTCTCCAGCATCGGCAGGCAGGCTCTTTACCACTTGCGCCACCTGGGAAGTGAATGGGCAATCTAACATCGCCCGGGTGAGGCAGCTGTGGTTCCAGGGACCATGCTTTGAGAACCAGAACCTTTGAGGATTCTGCTCCACCTGCTCCTCATTCCCCAAAGGGTCATGGAGCTAAAGCTGCTCCCTCGGCCAGCCAACACCCTTGATTTCTGCCTTCAAGGGGCTGAACCCTGCTTGCCCACCCCACTCCAGGAGGCCCTCCCTGACTTCCCATTCTGGGCTTGTTACCCCATCTTCAGGCAGCTTTAACTCTTTTCTGTCAAGCCCTATTGTGATGGTCAGGTGCTTATCAGTTTTTAATTTTTAACCGTACCCCATGGCATGAAGGATCTTAGTTCTCCAAGCAGGGATTGAACACACACACACCCTGCATTGGAGGGTGGGGTCTTAGCCACTGGACCACTGGGGAATTTCCCAGAAAAGCTCTTTTTATCTGGATTCCTAGTGCCCACCTCCACTCTGCAGATGAATGGGAAAGCACCCCCTTCTCCATGGACTATGACACCGGCTGCCTGCCCTGGGCCTCGCCCCCTCCCCAGTTGGAGCTCCCCAGTTTCCTCCTGAGAGGTCCCCAGGTCAAGGTGACTTCCCAGATTGTCGCCGGAGGGAGGTGGAGACCCAGGTGCCGCAGGAGTCAGGACATAGAAGTCTGTGTCTCCGGGGCTGAATTAGTAACTGGGAGGTGGCAGCTCCTCCCAGCACTGCCATCTCAGTGGCTTCCTAATTAGGTCGCAGCCAGCAGAGGGGACAAAAGGACCAGGCTGTGGCTCTCCTTTCCAGGCGCCCCTCCTTTCTCTCCAAGAACAGTGCCCGGAGTGTGAAGCTTGTGGATTAAAGTGCCTTCGTCTGGCACATGGTCTCTGGCCCCTCCCCTCTCCCCTGCCTGTCCCTGGGGTGTCACTGCTGCCAGGGGTGCTCCTCGGCTTCCCCGTCACTGGCACAGGTGGCCTTCGTCCCCCGGCCATTCTGCCTCTGCCCCTTCCCCCCACGCCTGGCGTCCCCTCCTCCTGACCCTCCGGCAGTGAGTGGCATCCCAAAGTGGAGTGAAAACCGAGAGAACAGGCATAAGGCGGGGTTCCCAGGGTTACAGAAACGGCTTGAGGTCCATGGAGCTGTCCCGGCCCCACCCCTGTCCCCCTGAGGATGGAGGGGAGCTACTCACCTCTCTGGCTTCCCGGGACATCCTCCCAGGTCTGCAGGAGATCTGGAAAGTCCGAGCCACGAGGCACTGGGGTCACGTTGGCTTTAAGCTGGGCGGGTTAATATAGTCCACACCTGGTGAGCCCTGGGCTGACCCTCAGGCAAACTCTCAGCCGGCCTCTCAGCCCCGGGGCTGAGCCTTGATCTCCATCACCTGGGTCAGATCACCTGAGCTGCTCGGCAAACATTCCCGGTCACCACCCCTGCTCCCCCACCGGCCCCCAAACCCTCTGAGTCACTGTTGCTGCTGGTGGGGGCTGGTAGGTCTGCATTTTCACAAGCAAACCCAGCACACATGTGCACATACACACACACACCTGCATTTTCACAAGCAGTCCCAATACACACATATGCACACGTCTTTGAGGACCACTGCTCTGAGATCTCCATCATTCTTGGTGCACATTTTCAGGCTCTTTATTACCAGGCGAGGAGCCTTGGCTGTGAGAGGGTTTCTTCTTTTTTCAGGTTTTATTTATTTGCCTTATTTATTGTCTTAATGAGCAAAAGTGGGAAGTGGCATTAGTTCTTACCAGGAGCCGGATGCTTCACAGACAAGGGAGAAAAGCTTTATCATTGCAAACCACCCTGTGTAAAAATAGTGGTTCCTTAAGTCTTGCATGTCCACTATAAGCAACTTGCAAACCAGAGCAAATTATAAAATGACAGTCATGCTGAAGCTGAAACTCCAATACTTTGGCCATCTAATGTGAAGAACTGACTCACTGGAAAAGACCCTGATGCTGGGAAAGATTGAAGACAGGAGGAGAAAGGGGGTGACAGAGGATGAGATGGCTGGATGGCATCACTGCCTTGATGGACATGAGTTTGAGTAAGCTCTGGGAGCTGGTGATGGACAGGGAGGTCTGGTATGCTGCAGTCCATGGTGTCACAAAGAGCTGGACATGACTGAGCGACTGAATTATCAACCCACTGGCTACAGAGACACCAACACCATTAAAAAAAATCTTCATTGTTTTAGCACTAAGATTTCTCTTAAAAATTTTTTTTTATTAATTTATTTATTTGGCTGTGCTGAGTCTTTGTTGCTACACGGGCTTTTCTCTAGCTGCAGAGAGCTAAGGCTACTCTCTAGTTGCAGAGCACGGTTCTTGGGCACACAGGCTTCAGTAATTGCAGCACGCGGGCTCAGTAGGTGTGATTCCCGGGCTCGAGAGCACAGGCTCAATAGTCGCGGTGCACAGGCTTAGTTGCTCCTCAGAGTAGGATCAGAGGTGGTACCCATGTCTTCTGCATCAGCAGGCAGATTCTTTACCACTGAGCTATCAGAGAAGCTCCCCAACACCATTGTGATATATTTCAATCCAGTACTTTTCCTAATGCTTGTATTTGAACATAACAGAGTTTACCAAAGATAGTTTTCTTTAAAAAGAAAAATGAAGCTTGATCAAGGTATAATTGACATACAATAAGCTGCTCATATTTAATGTATATAATTTAAAATGTTTTGACAATTGTATCCACTCATGAAACCATCACCACAAGTAAGATAATGAACAGATCCATTACTCCCAAGTCAATTTTTTAAATGGAGTTTTTATTTTGGAACAATTTTAGACTTGCAGGAAGGTTGCTAAGATAATAGAGAGAGATCTGGGATAGCCCAGAACCAATTCTCCCTAATATTAATATCCTATGTACCATGAATGGTAAAGAATCTTACTGTAATGGGGGAGACATGGGTTCAATCCCCGTGTCAGGAAGATCCCCTAGAGGAGGGCATGGCAACCTCCAGTATTCTTGCCCGGAGAACTCCATGGGCAGAGGAGCCTGGCAGGTATAGTCCGTGGGTGGCAAAAGAGTTGGAAGCAACTGAGTGACTAACACACACACGTACCATGAAACATTTATTAAAATCAAGAATTTGAGATCAGAACATTGCCATTAACTTAGCTACTGACTTAATTTGAATTTTACTAGCTTTCCCACTGACATCCTTTTTTTTTCATTTTTAAAAATCTTTTTATTTTATATTGGAATATAGCTGATTAGCAATGTTGTGATAGTTTCAGGTGTACAGCTAAGAGGACTCAGCCATACATATCATGTATCCATTCTCCCCCAAACTCCCCTCCCATCCAGGCTGCCACATGACACTGAGCAGAGTTCCTTGTGCTATACAGGAGGACCTTGTTGGTTATCCATTTTAAATACAGTGCCGTCTACATGTTCATCCCAAACTCCCTAACTATCACTTCTCCCAATCCTTCCCCGCTGGCAGTCTTAAATTTGTTCTCTAAGTCTGTTTCTGTTTTGTGAAAAAGTTCATTTGTACCATTTCTTTGTAGATTCTGCTTATAAGGGATAACATCCTTTTTCTGTTCTAGGATCCAAATCAGGATATCAAATTCCTTTTAACCAAATGTAGTTTGATACTTTACCTTCTATGACTTAGCATTCAATGGGGACAGTTTCTTCAAAATCTCGCTTTAAATGAGTGCCTCCTATTTCTTGGTATCAGTTTACTACAGTGCTTGAGTTTCCATTTTTTGCTCTTACTAGCAATGTTGCCATGAAAAGCTTTGTACTCATATCTTTGTTCACATCTTACATTGCTTCCTTGAGATATTTTCTCCCCCCACCCAGCTTTATTGAGATAGAATTGACATATGATATGATTTCCCTTGAAATATAACTAGTAGGTCAAGGTCCTTTGATATACACTTACTTTTCATATTCTGAACAATGCTATGAGATTTGGCAACTATTATGATACTTGTTTCAGTGAAGAATCGTCAGTGGAAACTTAAATTAAACAGCAAAAGTTTGATGAGAAACAGGATAGTCACGTGGTGTCAGAATAGCTCCCCACTGATTCCTGGTTGATTACAAAGGCAGGTGTAGCCACTTGACGGGAGAGAAAGCCTGTGGGCACCGCCTTAATTGAGTGATCAAAGTTAAGGACATCAGAAAGAGACAGACCACATTGTGAGCCTCCTCCTCTGACATGCAAAGAAAAACACAAGATCAAGCTGGGACATTCCTGCCAAAGACGTATTACCTGAATTTAGTGATGAGACAGGCAAACCCAAATGGAGGAAAATTCATAACTGGCTGGTACTCTGGAAAAACACAAGATCCTGAAAGGCAAAGAAAGGCTGCAGATCATTCTAGAAGGAAGGAGATTAATGAGACATGCCCACCAAATGCAATATATAATCCTGAATTGGATACAGAGTAAGAAAATACAGTTTTTTATGTAAAAGATATTACTGGGAAAATTGATCCATGGATTAGATAATAGTACCATATCAATGTTTATCTCCTGACTTTGATAAATATATTTTATGGCAGAAGGCACATGGACTTCCATTGATAAGGTACTCCAGAAAGACCCATATTAGACTTTTTTTTAAAGTGCTGAGGCATATTACGATGCTTTGTAGTTCAAGCAACAGAAAAGCTTTATTATCTCATCAAGATGATGGTGAGATGCTTCCATAAAGTCGTGGAGTTTTCAATTTACATAAAAGTTGCACAACTGTAACAAAGAATTCCTATACACCTCTCATCCAGAGACCTCACTTGATGATGCTTTCTAGGACAAACCCATCCATTCCAGATTAAGTGTTGTAACCAAGTTTCATGTCCCTCTAGACTCTTTCAATCTGGGCTGAATCAAGAAGGAAGTAGGTAGAGGGAGGAAGAGGGAGTATAGATTTTTTAGAGCATCTTTTTGTCTTCTGAACAAATTTCTGAGCTGGAAAATTTGGAAAACACAGCAAAGCACAGAAAAGAAGCTAACCTCAGACTCACTTCAGTCAGAGACAAGCACTATTCTCTTTGATGAGCCCCATTTTTATTCTTTGATCATATGTGAGATTATAGTGATTATATAACATTTTAAGAATGCACAGCATCTCTTGGTGAGCTTCGTAAAATACAGATTGTTTTGTGCTGGTCCTATCCCAAGTCTACTGAGTCAGGACCTGAGTCAGGACCTGGTGTCCTGGCATCTGTATTCTTAACTAGATCCCAGGGATGGTGAAAAAGACTCGACTTTAAATTCACTCTTTGTATGCTGCATTTGCTGTTTAATATTAGCTCATAAACATGTCCCTTCACTGTTAGGAGGCCTATTCAATCACTTATTGGAGCATGCATTATTTATACTACCCAAATGATATTTTATTCAATGGAAGATCTTTTAAAGGCCAGCCAGCTTCATAATCCTGGTTAATAACTTGGGTTTGAGGACCTATGTAGAGATGGATACCTAGCAGGGGCCAAGGGAACGTCTGTGGAATCTCAAAGGAACAAGTAGGATCCACACATCAGTAAATGGAGTCAAGCGGATCCTGTCTCAGAGATGCTCATATATTTTGGGGAGAGAGTGAGTTGTGACATTGCCTTGGATGATGCTATCTCAGTTCAGTTCAGTCGCTCAGTCATATCTGATTCTTTGTGACCCCATGGACTGCAGCACGCCAGGCTTCCCTGTCCATCACCAACTCCCGGAGCTAACTCAGACTCATACACATTGAGTCAGTGATGCCATCCAATCATCTCATCCTCTGTTGTCCCCTTCTCCTCCTGCCTTCAATCTTGCTCAGCATCAGGGTCTTTTCTAATGAGTCAGTTCTTTGCATCAGGTGGCCAAAGTATTGGAGTTTCAGCTTCAGCATCAGTCCTTCCAAAGAACACCCAGGACTGATTTCCTTTAGGATGGACTGGTTGGATCTCCTTGCAGTCCAAGGGACTCTCAAGAGTCTTCTCCAGCACCACAGTTCAAAAGCATCAATTCTTCGGTGCTCAGTTTTCTTTATAGTCCAGCTCTCACATCCATACATGACTACTGGAAAAACCATAGCTTTGACCTTTGTTGGCAAAGTAATGTCTCTGCTTTTTAATATGCTGTCTAGATTGGTCATAGCTTTTCTTCCAAGGAGCAAGCGTCTTCTAATTTCATGGCTGCAGTCACCATCTGCATGATTTTGGAGCCCCTTTTCGAGTGGACATAAAGTATGCCACTGTTTCCATTATTTCCCCGTCTATTTGCCATGAAGTGATGGGACCAGATGCCATGATCTTAGTTTTCTGAATGTTGAGTTTTAAGCCGACTTTTCACTCTCCTCTTTCACTTTCATCAAGAGGCTCTTCAGTTCTTCTTCACTTTCTGCTATAAGGGTGGTGTCATCTGCATATCTGAGGTTATTGATATTCCTCTAGGCAAACTGGATTCCAGTTTGTGCTTCATCCAGCCCAGCATTTCACATAATGTACTCTGCATATACATTAAATAAGTAGAGTCACAATATACAGCCTTGACGAACTCCTTTCCCGATTTGGAACCAGTCTGTTGTTCCATGTCCAGTTCTAACTGTTGCTTCTTGACCTGCATACAGGCTTCTCAGGTGGCAAGTCAGGTGATCTGGTATTCCCATCTCTTTAAGAATTTTTCACATTTGTTGTGATCCACACAGTCAAAGGCTTTGATGTAGTCAATAAAGCAGAAGTTGATGTTTTTCTGGAACTCTCTTGCTTTCTCAGTGATCTGATAGATGTTGGCAGTTTGATCTCTGGCTCTATCTACTGAAATTAAAAACACACTTAGCCATGGACCCAGCATTTCCATGACTTGGGACTTGTTTCCTGCAGATATTTTGAGACCAAGTGAAGATGGATGATCTAAAGAAATTATG
>SJYC01057269.1:0-24947 GCA_006408675.1 Madoqua kirkii
CAAAGGCTTTGGTGTAGTCAATAAAGCAGAAGTTGATGTTTTTCTGGAACTCTCTTGCTTTCTCAGTGATCTGATAGATGTTGGCAGTTTGATCTCTGGCTCTATCTACTGAAATTAAAAACACACTTAGCCATGGACCCAGCATTTCCATGACTTGGGACTTGTTTCCTGCAGATATTTTGAGACCAAGTGAAGATGGATAATCTAAAGAAATTATGGAAGCATTGCCTGTAATAACGAATGATTGGACACAACACAAATATCATCAAATGATGTGGAAACAGTCACGGAGTGCTGGGCAGCTATGAAAAGGGTGGGGCAGGTCTCCATGTAGTGTAATCAAGAGAGGTCCAGAATGCCTTATGAACTAGGAAAAAATTATGTGTGTATGTGTTTTAAAAAATTAAAGATAATTTTATTTGCACACTTTTGTATGCATAAAGCATCACTGACTCGATGCACATGAGTTTGGGTAAACTCCGGGAATTGGTAATGGACAGGGAGGCCTGACGTGTTGCGATTCATGGGGTCGAAAAGAGTCGGACACAACTAAGCAACTGAACTGAACTGAAGACATTTCTGGAAGGACCCATAAGAGACTTAAAATATCCATGGCTTGGGAGGAGGTGGCCTCAGAAGTCTGGGGTGAAAGGGAGGTCTGCTTTTCTTGTACATTTTTTTGTGCTGTTTGACAGCTTTACCATGTGGCTGTATTATCTGCTTAATATTTAAAAATTACAGGGAACTATATTCAATATCTTGTAACAACCTATAATGGAAAAGAATCTGAAAAAGAATACATATACACATTTGTGTGCATGCTAAGTCACTTCAGTCATGTCAGACTCTTTGTGACCCTGTGGACTGTCGCCTGCCAGGTCCCTCTGTCCATGAGATTCTCCAGGCAAGAACACTGGAGTGAGCTGCCATTTCCTCCTCCAGGGGATCTTCCTGACCCAAGGATCGAATATGAATGTCTTATGTCTGCTGCACTGGCAGGCAGGTTCCTTACCACTAGTGACACCTGGGAAGCCCCATATATGTGAGTCCCTCTGTCCATGAGATTCTCCAGGCAAGAACACTGGAGTGAGCTGCCATTTCCTCCTCCAGGGGATCTTCCTGACCCAAGGATCGAATATGAATGTCTTATGTCTGCTGCACTGGCAGGCAGGTTCCTTACCACTAGTGACACCTGGGAAGCCCCCATATATGTGTGCTGCTGCTAAGTCGCTTCAGTCATGTCTGACTCTGTGTGACCCCATAGACGGCAGCCCACCAGGCTCCCCTGTCCCTGGGATTCTCCAGGCAAGAACACTGGAGTGGGTTGCCATTGCCTTCTCCAATGCATGAAAGTGAAAGGTGAAAGTGAAGTCCATAGTCATGTCTGACCCTCAGCGACCCCATGGACTGCAGCCTACCAGGCTCCTCCGTCCATGGGATTTTCCAGGCAAGAGTACTGGAGTGGGTTGCCATTGCCTTCTCCAAGTGAAAGTTGCTCAGTTATGTCTGACTGTTTGTGACCCCATGGCTATACAGTCCAAGGAATTCTCCAGGCCAGAATACTGGAATGAGCAGCATTTCCCTTCTTCAGGGGATCTTCCCAATCTGGGAATCAAACCCAGGTCTCCCGTGCTGCAGGCGAATTCTTTATCAGCTGAGCCACAAGGGAAACCCCCATATATACATATATATATATATATATTTTTTAACATGTTGGATTCTTCATAATGGCTTAGACGGTAAAGAATCTGCCTGCAAAGCAGGAGGCCTGGGTTTGATCTCCTGGGTTCCACAGGAGAATTCTATGGACAGAGGAGCCTGGTGGGTTACAGTTGATGGGGTTGCAAAAGAGTCGGAGATGACTGAGCAGTGAACACTTTCACTTTCATATAAATATATAACTGAATCACTCTGTTGTACACCTGAAGCTAACACAACATTGTAAATCAACTATATGTCAATAAAAATCAAGTAAAAATGATTAATAATTAAAAAATATTAGCACTAAGGGAATGAATGCATGAATGAATGAATGCTGATGGAATATTAGGTGGGGTGGGAAGGCAGTGATTTGAGAGTGTGCAGCTGTTGGTCCCAGCATGGCATTCCCAGATGATCCTAAGGGGTCTTGACACCTCCTCCTAATTAAAGAGGGTGAGCCAGGGATGTCTGTTGGGTGGTGATGCGTCCGTCACCAGCCCCCACTGCAGGGGCAGGTTTGGGTAACGGACATGCAGAACACAGAGTCCTTGCTCTGCCTGCTTGAAAGTGCAGGTCCAATCCAGAAGCTTCCAGACCGGCTCCCACACCACTGCACTTCTCGCTGCCTCCATGTAGCCCACTTGTCCTTGCAAACTGCGGACTCCTCCTCCTGGGTTTATGCAATGTCTTCTGTGTCTTGAAGTCCATCCCGCATCCAGTCTAAGGTGGTGGTTGTGGGCGTAGGCACAGAGGGTAGAGACAGCGGGGCTCAAGGCTTGCTTCCACCACTTACTGTGTGCCTTTGGGAAACAGACCTAACCTCGGAGCCTCCCCTTCCTCACCTGTAAGACGGCACTGGTCATAGTATCTATCTGAGTTCCCTGATGGTCTAGCGGTTAGGATTCAGTGCTTTTCACTGCCGTGGCCCAGGTTCGATCCCTGACTGGGGAACTAAGATCCCAAGTGTCAAGGAGCAACTAAGCCTGAGCGCCACAACTACTGAGCCTGAGAGTCACATCTAGAGGTCCATACACCACAGTGAGGGATCCCACATGATGCAAAGAACATCCCGTGTGCTGCCACAAAGACCCGAGGCAGCCAAGTAGATAAATATGTATTTTAAAATAATAATGATAAAAAAAAAAAATCCTGGTCAGGAAACTGAGATCTACAAGCCCAGTAGCACAAAGGAAAGAAAAGGCTACCTATCTTAAGGGGACATGTGTTAAATGAGATAATCTCTAATAAGAGCTCACCAAATGTCTACTGGGCTTCCCTGGTGGCTCAGAGAGTAAAGAACCCACCAGCAATGCAGGAGACCCAGGTTTGATCCCTGGGTGGGGAAGATCCCTTGGAATAGGAAATGGCAACCCACTCCAGTATTCTTGCCTGGAGGATCCTATGGACAGAGAAGCCTGGTAGGCTACAGTCCATGGGGTCGCAAAGAGTCAGCAACTGAGTGACTAACACTTTCACTTTTTCCCAATATCAACTATTCATTTAATTAACAAACATTTATCAGGTACCTTAGCCTGCGCCAATTCCTTTTGCTAAGAACTTGAGATTAAAAACATTTTAAGGTGAAATGGTTTTTACTCTTAAGTAATTCACAGTTTAATAGGAATGGGAGCTCAGAGTCTTAGCCACTGGACCACCAGGGAAGTCCCTGATGACTCATATTTTATCGATGAGGAAATAAAGGTTCAGAGACCAGAGCAGTGGACTGTGATAAAGAGGAGGCTTCTGGGAAAAACACGCCTGTGTTTCTCCTGTGCTCCGTCACTACTGTCACACTTCACTTCTAGCACCACATGTGTGGGTTTTTCACACGTCAGGCAGTTCTCTGCAACACCAGCCAAGTATGCTACAATCCACTTTCAACACGATTCAGAGTTAGTGCAGACCCCGCTGGTTCAAGGATCCATCCCACCAGTGCCCTCACCAACTTCAGACACCAATCACAAGTAGTGGGTCCCCAAGTTAACCATAATGTCTTCTAACTTGGCTGCAAATCAAAGGTTCCCATGACCTCCTCTTTCTGGGGTTCCATAGTTTGCTAGAACAGTTCACAAAAAAACAAGGAGTGATGCAGGGCATCACGGAGACACAACCCATTTGTGGACGTCTGGGGTGTGTGGAGGCCAGACACACATGACCCTGTGACCCTACGAAGGCTCCTCTCTCCCTGAACCAAGTTCAGGTCATGGGCCTTTCTGAACTGGAGGGTTGCTGAGGGCATTGGCTTGGTAGTCAAGCACCCCAGCTATATGCGTCCCCTTGGCTGACCCTCCAATTCTCTTCTGAAAAAAAGGTGCAACAGTTTGGGGCTGCAAGTCACAGAATGCCTGACTAAAAGTGGTCCAAACAGCAAGGACATTTACTCTGTCTTTGAATGAGCAGCCTGGGGATGTGTTTTCAAAGTAGCTTCACTTGGCCCTTTGATGATGTCTACACAGACTCTGGGACAGTTTCCCCAAAATTTTTGTTTTGTTTTACCTTCCTCCATGGGTTGCACAAATGCCACAAGCTCGTGATACCCAAAAGCAGGCAGCGAGGGAAGGAGAGGTTCTTTGAGCACAAATCCTTCTTTTAACCGAGAGGAAAGTCTTCCCCCAGAGCCCCTGCAGGCTCCCCCTTACACATCATTGGCTAGAACTGGGTCAAGTACCCCAGGTCTGGTAATTTCAGCCTAAGCTTCTTTGCCATAGACATCTTTGCCTTAAGCATTTTTGCTGCAAACGTTTCGCCACATAACTAAATGGCAGTTTTGCCATGAAAGATAAAATAATCGGTTGACAGTGTGTTTTGACAGTTTGGTTTTCAGCTGGTTGGAATTTGCTAGCACTTCTTCCAGTCAGTGATGTTATTGATGGCTTTATCAAGCTGAAAGATGATGAGAATTTGCCCAAGAATTGTTTTCTTATTTTGAAATGTACTACATCACAGGAGAAAGAGGCTGAAGGCCTTGAAGGTTTGGAGTTGAACCCACATGTCCCATAGAACTTTTGAAATCTATGGATGGACGTGTGACAATAAGTCAAGAACACAATGTGTAAGGTTTTCCTGACACATTATAAATCTCAGCTACAATTACACACCCCATTATTGGGAAATTAACACCTCTCAAGGAAGACATTTTAGTGAAAAAGTACATTCTGAATGAGGAAACAAATCAAGAAAGCAATTACTTTGGTGCAACCACAAAATCGAATCAAATCAGTTTTTTTGCATGCTGTCGCCATGAGTCCACACATATTTTAAATGCATTCAAACATTTTGTAGTTCACAATGACATCTTTTAATTTTGTTAATCATTTCTCATGTTGCATTAGGTCCTCTTTAAAGTCCCTCTTTCACTTATCATTATCTTACCTGTTACAGAAAAATTGCCTTATGGCCTATTAGTTATGTGGCAAAAAGGCCTGTGGAAAAATTGCTACAGCAAAGATGTCTATGGCAAAGATGCTCATGAACCTTCATGGCCATGCCTGGACCAGTCATCGGATGCTGCCAGCCTCACCAAATGCCACTGTCCCCACAGTGTTCCTTGAATGATACGGTCCTGCCTGATATAGGACCATTACATGTCATAGCCCCTGTGCTTGGAGTAGCCCCTGTTAATACCAATGCCACCCAGTTATCTGGATTAAGTTTTTCAAGGCAAGTTTTCACTGAACCTCTGTAGGCCTCCCTATCCTCCTCGGCAAAATGCATTCACATTATTTGCTTGTGTATCTTCCACAATTCTCTGGGGAGGCTGTGCTCAGCTGGCTGGTTCTTCAGCTGTTCTCACCTGGCCTCATGAAGGTACTACAGCGATTGTGACAAGATGGCCTCATGCACAGTCTGATGCCTTGGAGGGGATGGCTGGAGGGCTGGTGCTTCTCTCTCTCCTCATGTGGTCTTTCATGTGACTTGGGATTCTTTATGTGGTGGCTGTATTCACACAAGCGCAAAACTGCCACATTTTCTGGAGGTATGGATCCAATAAAGCTATTATTTCTGCTTTATTCCATGTGGTTAAAATGAGTCACAGGACCACCCCTGGTGGGAGTGAAAAGTCTGGCATGGGTGTGAGAGGGAAGGTGATGGAAAGAATGCCTCTTCCTGCAAACTGCTAAACTAGACTTTCTTACAGGGTCGTCCTAGCTCTAACATTCCAGAATTATACATTTTTCAGTAAACTTAGTACCCACTTAATTATTTGTCTAACCCAGGACAGAATGGAAATATGTGTCTCTGGTTCTTTGTTCCTTCTTTGTACTACCTGCTTCTTTCCTAATAAATGTAGAGATTATTGCCTAGAGGGAATAACTGTAAAGCATTTAGCCACATCGACAAGCTTTTGCTCCCAGAGCTAACGATTTCAGCCTTGTGAGATGTGAGTCACCTTCTCTTTTTCTCCAGAAAGACATTGAAAAGCCACCTCTTCAGAGGAAAGGGATCATTAACAATGGGAAAGGGAAGGGCCCCTTCCATTTAATGTGTGGATAAAAGTGGGGTGCTGCAAATAGCCTTTTAGCATGTGACCACAGAGGTGGGACAGGCTGTCACAGGCTTCAGTTGCCTTGGAAAGGAAGCCACGGGTTCCACTGCAGGAAAGAGAGGTAGGGCGTGGAGCAGCATCCTCTCCAGGGGGTCAGGAAGGCTGACAGCTCTTCCCCAGCCCTCCACCAGAGTGTCCGCCAAGAATAGAGGGATGGGTTGTGGGGCTGACCCCGGATGCCATTTCTGACAGCTTTATAATTACACCATCTATTTGTCAAGTTGCTGGTAACCTTTTGATCTTTTCACTGAGGAGTGTGATGCGCCTTTTATCCTAGCGTGATAGTCTAATCATCATTCTCTTTTTATCCCCTCTCTCTGGTCTTCTTGATCACATAGACCACAACCATGGATTCTCAGGGCCCACGATTCTCTTTCCTTCTGCTTTTTTCCTATTGTTCAATTACCTTGAACAAGCCCCATCACCTCTCTGAAGTCAGCTTCCTATTAGTGAAATAAAGCATTTTGATTGGATCGTAAGCATTGGTGACACAGAATACCAGACTCAGGCAGCCACATCTCTGCCCAAGTCCTCATCCCGTGTCACAGGTGGGCCCACTGCGGAACATCCCCAGATGGTGTTCCCACGGGCATCTGAGCTGCCCGCACAGTCCACCTCCACCTGAGCCACAGTGCTTTTCTAACTGTAAACTGGATCATTTCACTTCCCAGTACCATCCTCGCACCTTCCAAGACCAACCTCCCTGTCCCCCGAGGACCCCGTGACCCAGGATCTGCCCACTTCTCTCTTTTTCATGTCATATACTCTCTGTCCTCCAGCCTCCCAGCCTTCCAGCTCTTCAAATGCCCCATGCTCCCTCTGGTTGTATCAGTTGGTCCTCTGGCCTAGAAAACGTGACTCAGTGGTAAAGAATCTGCCTGCCAGTACAGGAGACACAAGAGACATGTGTTGACTCCCTGGGTCAGGAAGACCCCCGAGGAGAAGAAATGGCCACCCACTCCAGTATTCTTCCCAGAAGAATTTCATGGACTGGGGAGCCTGGTGGGCAGCAGTCCATGGGGTTGCAAAGAGTCAGATGCAACTGAGCACACAGCCTAGAACAGGGGTTCTCACATTACAATTCTGCACATTACAATCATTCTAGAAACTTAAAAAAACTGAAAGGGCAGCCAAGATGGAGAACCACGAGCCTGGGGCACCCTGTTTCCTTTTTTCATCTCTTACTAATCATGTCCTGCCATCCCAGAGGTCATGTCAAAGTGCCATCCTTGACCACCCCCCTATGTCTGAGTTAGACCTCTGATTACTTTCACAGAACCAGGTTCTGTGTTTTCAGGGCACACATCTCAGTTTGCAATTGTCCACTCATGAGTGTGATATTTATTACTGTCACCAGATTGCAATGGCCAGCCTTTAAGATGGGCCCCAATCCTCTCCACTTCCTGGTATTCAGACCCAGTGTGGCCTCTTCCTGCAATGTATTGATACCAGGATTGGATTCTATGACCAACAGCATATGGCCAAAGTGATGGTAGACCACCTTGGAGATTAGATTTTAAGGGATGTTCTGGTGGTCCAGTGGCTAAGATTCCATGCTCCCAATGCAGGGGTGCTGGGTTCAATCTTGCTTAGGGAATTAGATCCTAGCAGCAGCAACTAAAAATCCCGCAAATAAGACACAGCATAGCCAAATAAATAAATAAATATTAAAAAGAAAAGATTATGTTTTAAAAGACTAAGGCTTCTGTCTTGGAGATTCTCTTTGGTCACTTACTTCAGGGACACCAGCCACCATGTCATAAGGACCCCCTAGATAGCCCGCAGAGAGACCCATGTGTTGAGGACAAGGGCCTCTGACCAACTGCCAGCAAGTAAGAGTCACATGAGTGAGCTTGGAAGTGGCTTCTGCAGCTTTCAGATAATTGCTATCCCAGCCAATAGCTTGACAACAACTTCATGACAGACTGGGCCTGAACTGGTCAGCAGAGCTGCTCCTGTATCTGCAACCTTCAGAAAATGTGAGATAATAAAATTTGTTTATTACTTTCACATTTTGAGTTTTTTTTTTTACACAGCAGTAAATTACTAATATATTCTCATAGTTCCATAAGAATGGAGACCACGGCTATGATGCTCACCACTCTATTGCCAGAGTCTATAGGAAGGCTCAACAAAAGTATTTTAGAATTTGTCAATCAAAAAATGGCTCCAGGGACTTTCTTGGTGGTCCAGTGGCTAAGACTCCCTGCTGCCAACGCAGGGGGCCTGGGTTCAATCCCTGGCAACAGAACTAGATCCCGCATGCCTCAATTAAGAGTTCACATGCCACAACTAGGAATTTGCATGCTGCAACTAAGATTTGCTGCAGCCAAACAAGCAAAGAAATATGTGTTTAAAAACGCTTCTCGAGCACTTCCCCTGGGCTGGCGCTGGACTAGGAAAGGGAGATACAGTGGAGAAGGGGATGGTGTCCTGTCCTCAGGGCATCTACATTCCGGTGGGATTTGGTGAATAAGTGGTAAGTGGAGTCTAGAAAGACGAAACAGTTGGAGCAAGAGTGGGGAACTTTGGAACACAGAGACGTGTGGTGAGTTAGAGAGGATTCAGTCATGAGCAAAGGAGGTTGTGGCTTCTTCGGCTGTGCATGGGCCTCAGGGAGATCATGAACTCATTAGCCTTGTGTGTAAAATGATGTGCAGATGTGACTCTGGAACACAGAGGGATTCTATATGACATTAAAGTCTCAAAAGGAAGGTAAAGGATAACTGTTGTTGTTTTTCAGTTGCTAATTCATGTCCGACTCTTGTGACCCCATGGACTGCAGCACCCCAGGCTTTCCTGTCCTTCACTATTTCCTGGAGATTGTTCAAATTCATGTCCCTCGAGTCAGTGATGCCATCCAACCATCTCATCCTCTGTCACCCTCTTCTTTCACCTTCATTCTTTCCCAGCATCAGGGTCTTTTCCAATGAGTCAGTTCTTCGCATCTGGTGGCCAAAGTATTGGAGCTTCAGCCCCAGTCCTTCCGATGAATATTCAGGGTTGATTTCCTTTAGGATTGACTGGTTTGGTTTCCTTGCTGTCCTAGGGACTCTCAAGAGTCTTCTTCAGCACCACAGTTCGAAAGAATCGATTCTTTGGTGCTCAGCCTCCTTTATGGTCCAACTCTCACATTCTTTCACGACTACTGGAAAAACCATAGCTTTGACTATATGGACCTTTGTTGGCAAAGTGATGTTTCTGTTTTTGAATATGCTGCCCAAGTATGTCATAGCTTTCCTTCCAAGGAGCAAGTGTCTTTTAATTTCATGGCTGCAATCACCATCTGCAATGATTTTGGAGCCCCCCAAAATAGAATCTGTCATAGCTTCCACTTTTTCCCCTTCTATTTGCTGTGGTGATGTGACCAGATCCCATGATCTTAGTTTTTTTTTTTAAGAATAATACAGGATATTAGGCCTAGATGAACGCTATAGGTGAGTGCTGTGAACTGAAAGTTTGTGTTCCACATCCTCCCCTCCTCACATTCCCAAGATGAAACCCTCACCCCCAAGGTGATGGTATTTGAAGATGGGGCCCTAGGGAGGTGATCAGATCACAAGGGTGGATCCCTCATAATTGAGATTAGTGCCCTTGTAAAAATGTAAGAGATAGCTTGCTTCCTCTTTGCTCTCTGCCATGTGAGGACCCAATAAGACGGTTGTTGCCGTTGTTCAGTCACTCAGTTGTGTCCCATTCTTTGTGATCCCATGGACTGCAAAATGCCAGGCTTCCCTGTCCTTCTCTATCTCCCAGAGTTGGTTCAAACCCATGTCCATTGATTCAGTGATGCTATCTAACTATCTCCTCTTCTGTTGTCCCCTTCTCCCCCTGTCTTCAGTCTTTCCCAGCATCAGGGTCTTTTTCATTGGGTCAGCTCTTCACATCAGGTCGCCAAAATATTGGAGCTTCAATTTCATTCCTTCTAATGAATATTCAGGGTTGATTTCCTTTAGGATTGACTCATTTGATCTCTTTGCAATCCACAGGACTCTCAAGAGTCTTCTTTAGCACAATTTGAAAGCATCAGTTCTTCAGCATTCAGCCTTCTTTATGGCCAATGAGTAGGTGTGTGTTAAGTCACTTCAGTCATGCCTGACTCTTTGCAACTCCATGGACTATAACCTGCCAGGCTCCTCTGTCCATGGCGTTTTTCAGGCAAGAATACTGGATTGGGTTGCCATTTCCTTCTCCAAATGAGAAGGTGGCCACCCACAAATTAGCAGACTCCAGATCTGCTGGCATCTTGATCTTGGACTTCCCAGCCTCCAGAACTGTGAGACTAAATGTCTTGTTTAAACTGCCCAGTCTATCTATACTCATTAGTTCTATAAGCCCAGACTAAGGCAGGGAGGCAGATGGTGGTCTTTCAACACAGCCAGTTCCTATTCTTGTTGTGGGCAGGAAGGCAGAATGGGGAGAAAGTTGAACTTTGGGTTTAATTATGTGCTCTGACATCCACCATCTGCAGACTCTGGACAAGCTACCATCTGAAGCCTCAGATTCTGCTCCTGTACACTGAGTACTAGAGCACCGGCTTCATTTCCTCATGAAAATGAAATAGGACATGGATGTCAAGCTCTGAGCCCAGAGCCTGCTGCCCAACAAAGGCCACTGACAGCTGTTAAGATCCTTAATGGGTTGAAAGAGATTTGAGATCTGATATCTTTTTTCTCAGGGCTTCCCTGGTGGCTCAGTGGCAAAGACTCTGCCTGGAATGCAGGAGCCCCAGGGTTGATCCCTGGGTTGGGAAGATCCCCTGGAGAAGGAAATGGCAACCCACTCCAGGATTCTTGCTTAGGAAATCCCATGGACAGAGGAGCCTGGGAGTCTATAGTCCATGGGATCACAAAGAGTCAGACACAACTGAGCAATTGAGCACGCATGCCTTTTGTCTCAATATCTTTAAACGAAAAAATTTCAAATATAACAAAACATTGTAAAGGCTTTGCAATGAACACAAACTTACCCACCACCCAGGTCCTACCATTAAAGTTTCGCTGTATCTGCTTTATCATAGAGCCATAAGACACAACTGAGCAACTGAGCATGCATGCCTTTTGTCTCAATATCTTTAAACGAAAAAATTTCAAATATAACAAAACATTGTAAAGGCTTTGCAATGAACACAAACTTACCCACCACCCAGGTCCTACCATTAAAGTTTCGCTGTATCTGCTTTATCATAGAGCCATCTGCCATTGTCCAGCAGACAGAGGTGTTGCCTGACTGATGTTCCCAGACTGTAATTAAAAATCTTTACTAGTTAAGAATCCTTAACTAGGATTCTTAAGAATTCTTTAAAGCTCAATGGAACTCGGGCACTGAGGAATTCAAACAAGTCCCTTGCTCTTTTTCCTTTTTAAACAAAAGCACATGGGGAAATTTATCAGTATCAATGAATATTTGTACCTGCTCTAATCCTTTAGGTATTAAATGGTTTTCCTTTCTCCTGGGTTCAATTTCATGACAATAAATGGTACCCAGGGCACACTGCTATATTTAAAATAGATAACCAACAGGGACCTGTTGTGTAGCACAGGGAACTGTGCTCAATGTTATGTGGCAGCCTGGATGGGAGGGGAGTTTGGGGGAGAATGGATCCATGTATCTGTATGGCTGAGTCCCTTCACAGTTCACCTGAAACTGTCACAGTATCCTTGCCTGGAGAATCCCATGGACAGAGGAGTCTGGGGGGCTACAGTGCATGGGGTCGCAAAGAATCGCACATGACTGAGCACGCATAAACATCACAGTGTGGTTCATCAGCTATACTACAACACAAGATAAAAAGTTTAAAATAAATAAATGGTACCTGGGCACACAATGATTGCATTGGTGGTTTGAGCTGAATTTCTGACACTTAGCATACTCACCCCAAAGTAGACAACTGGCTTTTGAGCCCAAGTTGAGAGGAGATCTGCGAGGTGTTTGGGACAGAGAGGCAGAGAAGTTTCTGATTTCTAGCTCTCCAGGATCTGGTGTTATCAGACAAACCCATCATATACCGAAAGGGCATCACAATTATCAGCCCTGTTGGGGGGGATGTTGCTGAACTGTCTACACAACATCAAAAAGCTTGTTTTCTTAAATCATAATGAGAGACTCTCTACAGGGGAGCTAGTTCATAAAGATGCTCCCTATGACACCGCTTCCTACGCACAAACCAGCCAGACGGGAAACTGTGACCAGCAGGGCAGAGGCTGCCACTAATTAGACATGACATCAGCGTTTAGACTCCGCTGGCCAGTGATGTCGGGAGCAGTGAATTAAGCTAATGAAACTTTCTTTTCATCTGCACCAGGAGCTGTGGCAATTCCGTAGGTAAGTGGGGTTGGCTCAGAAACTCCCGCTGGATATCTTCAGGGGGATGTATGATTTTATTGGGCTTCCCTGGTATCTCAGTGGTAAAGATTCTACCTGCAATGCAGGAGGCTCAGGTTTGATTCCTGGGTTGGGAAGGTTCCCTGGAGGAGGGCATGGCAATCTGTTCCAGTATTTTTGCCTGGAGAATCCCATGGACAGAGGAGCCTGGCGGGCTACAGTCCATAAGGTTGCAAAGAGTCAGACACAACTGAGGGTACTTAGCATGAATGCATGTGACTTTATTGCTAGAATTTGTTGGGAGGGAGAAGAAAAGTTATGACCAACCTAGATAGTATATTCAAAAGCAGAGACATCACTTTGCTAACTAAGGTCCGTCTAGTCAAGGCTATGGTTTTTCCTGTGGTCGTGTATGACTGTGAGAGTTGGCCTGTGAAGAAGGCTGAGCACCGAAGAATTGATGCTTTGAAACGTGGTGTTGGAGAAGACTCTTGAGAGTCCCTTGGACTGCAAGACCCAACCAGTCCATTCTAAAGGAGATCAACCCTGGGATTTCTCTGGAAGGAATGATGCTTAAGCTGAAACTCCAGTACTTTGGCCACCTCATGGGAAGAGTTGACTCAATGGAAAAGACTCTGATGCTGGGAGGGATTGGGGGCAGGAGGAGAAGGGGACGACAGAGGATGAGATGGCTGGATGGCATCACGGACTCGATGGACGTGAGTCTGAGTGAACTCCAGGAGTTGGTGATGAACAGGGAGGCCTGGCATGCTGTGATTCATGGGGTCGCAAAGAGTCGGACATGACTGAGCGACTAAACTAAACTGAAGTTGTAATTAAATGGATAAACTTGGTTGCATGTGTCAGAGGAGATGTAATTTTAGAATGGGAGTTGCTTTCCAGGCTATAACTCCAAGAGGAACAGAAGGATTTCCATGTCGGAGGACAGGCTGGGGTCCTGCTTGGTGACGTGCCCCCCTGCTGTGCAGCTGAGGGAGGTCTGCATTGCTTACACCCCTTCTACCGCAGGGGGCTGGAGACTTGTCCCCTGCCAGACCCCAGGAGGACCACTTTGCGTCTTGGTTCAGTGTGGAGGTCATGGGTTCTGGAACCACACAGCTTGATTTTGATTCCCAGCCCTGCCATTTATAAGCTGTGTGATCCTAGAAAGAGTTCCCCCCTGCCTCTTAGTCTCCATTTCCTTATCAGTAAAATAGAGACAATAAAAGTACTTACCTTCGTCTTCTCTGGTGGTTCAGTGGGTGAGAGTCCATCTGCCAATGCAAGGGACACGGGTTCGATCCCTGGTTCGGGAAGATTTCACATGTCATGGAGCAAGTAACCCCATACGCTGCAACTACTGAAGTCCATTCGCCTACGGCCTGTGCACTGCAACGAAGAGTAGCCTCCATTCACAACTAGAGAAAGCTCGAGCACAAAAATGAAGATCCAGTGCAGCCAAAAATACATAAATAAGTAAATAAAAATGTTTGAAAGTATCAGTTTATCAGTCAACTTCTAGAAAAGAAGTACTTACCTTAGAAGGGTTGTTTCAGCATTCAGTGAGTTCAGGTGCATGGAGTAATCGATCAGAAGAGTGACAGGTCATTCAGCTGACCTCCTGGGCTCCTTTTTCCTGTTGAGCCCGAATTGTAAAAATGCCAACTGCGTGCATGTGTGCGCTGTCACTTCGGTTGTGTCTGGCCCTTTGCGACTCCAGGGGCTGTAGCCTTCCAGGCTTCTTTATCCACGGGATTCTCCAGGCAAGAATACTGGAGTGGGTCGCCATGCCCTTCTCCAGGGGTTCTTTCCGACCCAGGGTTCAACTCAAGTCTCTTCAAGCCTGCCTTCCCTCTGCCCTAACCTCCTCTGCTGCAGCTCTTCTCACATCTGTTGTAACGATGACCAATGATGTTATCCTAGGAAGTCAGGAATACAGAGGAGAAGGCAATGGCACCCCACTCCAGTCCTCTTGCCTGGAAAATCCCATGGATGGAGGAGGCTGGTGGGCTGCAGTCCATGGGGTCACTAGAGTCAGACACGACTGAGCGACTTCACTTTCAGTTTTCACTTTCATGCATTGGAGAAGGCAATGGCAACCCACTCCAGTGTTCTTGCCTGGAGAATCCCAGGGACGGGGGAGCCTGGTGGGCTGCCGTCTGTGGGGTCGCAAAGAGTCGGACACGACTGAAGCTACTTAGCAGCAGTAGCAGCAGCAGCAGGAATACAGATATATTTTATAAGGAGCCAACGTAGGAGGCTCAACACAGGAGGGGTTGGGGGCAGTGTGGGCCATCATAATACACTACTGGGCTTTATGTGGGGGTGGAGTGGGGAGTCCCTCTGTGATGTTTGATGATTCGCATCCTTATCCTATACACGTGCATATTCTGCATCTAATATGCTAACACATTAAAGAATAAGCTCATTTCAACTTTACAGGGAAGGTACTATATTGCACTCATTTTAAAAATCAAGAAACAAAGTCCTGCCAAAAGGACCTTACCTGCCCAAAGCCACAGAGTTACCGAGTGAGTCGCAGAGCCAGGAGTCAAGCCCAAATGGGCTGACTCTGTCCCATCAACATGTTTTCCTTCTGGGCCTGGAAAGACAAACTGGAGGGAGGAAGATGGGCCGGGAGGCTTCCTGGATGGAAGCCGCGGCTAGAGGGATGCCACTCGCTGAGTGTCCCCCATGTGCCTGGCACAAGGTTAAGTGCCAAACATGCACTGCCTAGCTTAATCCTCTCCAAGATACCCTTGTCATCCTACAGATAAGGACGTGAAAGTCTGCAGGGGCTAAAAACATACAATGTTGGGCAACCACTAGTGAGCAGATGGCATCTGGGTCCAGAGTCTGCAGTGGGGACCGTCACTACTGCGGCCTGGGGGTCGCTGCAGTGTTGGGGGTCATGAGAGATTGGACATGGGACACTGGGAGAAGGAGAGGCTGGTTTCTGATTCTCGGCAGATGGTAGGGAGTTGTTGGCACTTGTCAAGGCAGGGAACAACAGAAGGGGAAGTGGTTTGACAAGGAAATTGAGTTCTAGAGATGTTGTGCTTGAGTCCTCTCCGGGCCACGGTTATGGGTCTGGTTGGCACTTGGGAGGCTGTGAATCATGGGCTTAGAAGGTCATCACATTTTAAAAATGGTTTATGTGGGCACTGTCATCACAAGAGTGACAACTGATGCTTCCTAAGACAGAAAGGGGCAGAGAGGGCTGTCCGGGATGCAGGAAACATCAGCGTTTAAATCGTCTCACTGCTCCCCATCAGTGGCCAACAAGAGGCCGTCCTGTCCCCAGGGGCTCATCACCTTTTCTGGCAGACACTGGAGACCAGGGAAGTGCAGGCCTACATGGTAAGTACAGGACGATGTCATTGACAAGGCTCTTCAGGAAAACCACGACAGCGGAAATAGGTGATTTAGGGACACAATGTTCCAGTTTGATAGTTTCCACAAGAAGCACATCCAGAGAGTCTTTCAAAGACACTATAAGATAGGAGGCTCAACACAGGAGGGGTTGGGGGCAGTGTGGGCCATCATAATACACTACTGGGCTTTATGTGGGGGTGGAGTGGGGAGTCCCTCTGTGATGTTTGATGATTCGCATCCTTATCCTATACACGTGCATATTCTGCATCTAATATGCTAACACATTAAAGAATAAGCTCATTTCAACTTTACAGGGAAGGTACTATATTGCACTCATTTTAAAAATCAAGAAACAAAGTCCTGCCAAAAGGACCTTACCTGCCCAAAGCCACAGAGTTACCGAGTGAGTCGCAGAGCCAGGAGTCAAGCCCAAATGGGCTGACTCTGTCCCATCAACATGTTTTCCTTCTGGGCCTGGAAAGACAAACTGGAGGGAGGAAGATGGGCCGGGAGGCTTCCTGGATGGAAGCCGCGGCTAGAGGGATGCCACTCGCTGAGTGTCCCCCGTGTGCCTGGCACAAGGTTAAGTGCCAAACATGCACTGCCTAGCTTAATCCTCTCCAAGATACCCTTGTCATCCTACAGATAAGGACGTGAAAGTCTGCAGGGGCTAAAAACATACAATGTTGGGCAACCACTAGTGAGCAGATGGCATCTGGGTCCAGAGTCTGCAGTGGGGACCGTCACTACTGCGGCCTGGGGGTCGCTGCAGTGTTGGGGGTCATGAGAGATTGGACATGGGACACTGGGAGAAGGAGAGGCTGGTTTCTGATTCTCGGCAGATGGTAGGGAGTTGTTGGCACTTGTCAAGGCAGGGAACAACAGAAGGGGAAGTGGTTTGACAAGGAAATTGAGTTCTAGAGATGTTGTGCTTGAGTCCTCTCCGGGCCACGGTTATGGGTCTGGTTGGCACTTGGGAGGCTGTGAATCATGGGCTTAGAAGGTCATCACATTTTAAAAATGGTTTATGTGGGCACTGTCATCACAAGAGTGACAACTGATGCTTCCTAAGACAGAAAGGGGCAAGAGGGCTGTCCGGGATGCAGGAAACATCAGCGTTTAAATCGTCTCACTGCTCCCCATCAGTGGCCAACAAGAGGCCGTCCTGTCCCCAGGGGCTCATCACCTTTTCTGGCAGACACTGGAGACCAGGGAAGTGCAGGCCTACATGGTAAGTACAGGACGATGTCATTGACAAGGCTCTTCAGGAAAACCACGACAGCGGAAATAGGTGATTTAGGGACACAATGTTCCAGTTTGATAGTTTCCACAAGAAGCACATCCAGAGAGTCTTTCAAAGACACTATAAGAGATGAAATGGATGAATTTCTCCATGAAAGCTTGAAAGAACAGTTTCAGAGCTCAAAGAGAGACTTTGATAGACCTGGGAGTAAGCCACACGTTGAATGTGCCCTCCCTCAATGTCTTCAACATCCCATAGGGTCTATCTAGGGCAGAGATCCTATGATAGCTACATGGTTACCAGTCTATACAGATGGTGGCCTTTGCTTAACAAGACAGCGGTGAGCTGAGCATAAATCCAGAGAGTCTAACCCCCTCAGAATGAAGCACAAGCAGAGAGCAACTCTGAGAAACGAATTCAGAGGACACGGAATATGCCTGTCAATTAACCAGTCAACCCCAGGCTCCTCCACTCAGCATCACCAACCTCTCCACCCTCCTCCCTCTCATCTCATGGCCAAGGCTGTGCTCCTCTTCAGCGTCCCTGGCCCATCAGTTATTTCCTTTCCCACTCCCACAGTTTACCACCTTGATTGCTGCTGCCTCTGTTAATAGGCTCGACCCACACTTTCTCCACTTTGCCCTCAGCCTACTCCCTTCCTGAGGTCCCTGGAAAAACTGGCCTTTGCTGATTCTCTTTCTTACTATTCACATCTTCAACAATTTATTGGGTGGTGTCCAGTTAGGCGAGCATTCACAGTCACTAATGGTCCCTAAACCCAAGCTCCCTGTATTTCTTTGTGATTGGTGTTGGTTATTGGGTTATATCACTGGTATTTCTGGTTCTGGCCAAACCAGATTCTGGTGACTGGAGAATGTTTCCCAATGATTGCCTCTGGGCAGTAAAGACCCACTCCACCAACTCTGTCTTCCTGTTTTTGATCATGGTCCTATGAGGATGTGATGCTCAGAACTGTGCAGCCGTCTTGTCAGTAGGAGTCATGAAGTCCTCAACACAGAAACCTGACATACTGAGCTGCTGGGACACCTCAAAACCACAGACTTCAGGGCTCTGGACTGATGTATGAAAAACAATGTACCCCAACTTGTAAAGCCACGTCTGATCTGATATTGTTACTATCAGCTAGAAGCATTCCAATGGATGGAGAGTGTGCACTTGTACAGATGAGGGAGCTGAGAAGCAGTGAACTGTGCCAGACGACACAGCCATGGCACAACCTGGGAGCCTGGATCCAAACCTGGGTCTGACTTTGGGGGCACAGCAGTTCTGGAAACAGCACATCACAGGACAGAATGCCTCCCTGGCAACTGCTGAACACAAACACTGCTCTCTCCCAAGCTGGAATCAGTCCTTCTTTTCTAAAATTATTTCTAAACAACGTTACTGATATACAATTTATGTAAAATAAACTGTTAAGCCGCACATACTTACAATATTTAATTCAATGAAGTTTGGCAGATTACACACCTGTGAAGCAATAACACAGGAAGATACAGATCACACTCTTCTCACTCCAAGTCTCTTTGTGCCCCCTTTTCAAGCCATATTTGCCGCCACCCCTATTTCCTAGCAACCACTGACGTGTTTCCTGTCACTATAGATTAGTTTGTATTTTCTAGACTTTTATGCAAATGGAACAGACTTAAACGTATGGAAAAAAATGTGGCTTCTTTCACTCAGCAAGATATCTTTGCGATTCACCTGTGTTATTGCATGCATCAGTAGTTCTTTTCAATGCTGAGTAGTAACCCATCATAGGAATATACAGCATTTTGCTCATTCATTCAGTTATTGAGGGGCATTCAGTCTGTTTCTAGTTTTAGTTAGTCTTACAAATAAGATACTATGTACAAATTTTGGAGTTTAGTATGTCTACAACTTTCTCAGGTAAATATTAGGTTGGTGCAAAAGTAATTGTGGTTTTGTGTTGTTGAATTTGCTGCTTGATATTGGAATATATTCTTAAATAAATGTGGGTTATGTTGTACATCATTTTAATGTGGATTTCTCACTTTGTGTTTTTTTGATAGTGACATTACTTGCTGTTCATTTTATATTTATTTTAGACTATATAAATGATGTTAGACAAAAAGCAAATTCGAGCGACTTTTATTCGAGTTCAAAATGGGTTGTAAAGCAGCAGAGACAACTAGCAAAATCAATAACGCATTTGGCCCAGAAACTGCTAATGAATGTACAGGGCAGTGGTGTTTCAAAAAGTTTTTCAAAGGAGACAAGAGCCTTGAAGATAAGAAGCATATTGATCAGCCATCGGAATTTGACAATGACCAACTGAGAGCCATCACTGAAGCTGATCCTCTTATAAATACACAAGAAACTACAGAGGAACTCAACATCAACCATTCTATAGTCGTTAGGCATTTGAAGAAAATTGGAAAGGTGAAAAAGCTCAATTAAGTGGGTGCCTCATGAGCTGACCACAAATTTTAAAAATATCATCATTTTGAAGTGTTCCTTTCTCCTATTCTATGCAATCACAATGAATCATTTTTTGATCGGATTGCAATGTGTGAGAAAAGCCGATTTTATATGACAATCAGTGATGACCATCTCAGTGGCTGGACTGAGAAGAAGTTCCAAAGCACTTCCGAGAGCCAGACTTGAACCAAAAGAAGGTCATGGCCACTGTCTGGTGGCCTGTTGCCCTCCTGATCAGCTACAGCTTTCTGAATGCCAGCTAAAGCATTACATAAAAGTACATTCAGCAAATCGATGAGATGCACCAAAAACTGCAATGCCTGCAGCCAGCATTGGTCAACAGAATGGGCCCAATTCTCTTCCACGACAATGCCTGACCACAGGTCTCACAACTCACACTTTAAAAGTTGAATGAATTTGACTACAAAGTTTTGCCTCATCTGCCATATCACCTGACCTCTCACCAACTGACCACCACTTCTTCAGGCATCTCAACATCTCTCTGTTTGCAGGGGAAAAACACTTTCACAACCAGCAGGAGGCAAAAAGTGCTAAGGTCTGTTGAAGCCCAAAGCATGGGTTTTTATGCTACAAGGACAAACAAACTTATTTCTCATTGGCAAAAAAATGCATTGATTGTAATGGTTCCTATTTTGATTAATAAAGATATATTTGAGCCTAGATACAATGTTTAAAATTCATGGTCTGGAACTTCCATTACTTTTTAATCAGCCTAATACCTAGGAATAAAACTGCTGTGTCATATGGGGGACTTTCATTTTTTAGGAAATTGTACAGGATTATATAATCCTGACATGCTTGTACAGGATTTTTGTTTATTCACTACTCACAGAACACTTCTGCTCATCAGATATTAGGTTGTTTTTTTTTCCTCCCCACATGAAACAATTCTGGGAAACACACTGGGTGTACTACAATGTAACTCAACGCTGGCGTTATCTACCTAGATATCAGGTCAGATTCCAAAGGTTAGGGTTCAGTGCCACAAGACTGCCTCACTGCACTTCAGATCCAAGTCCAGGTCCTTCTGTGCTTCTGATTGGTCAGTTCTAAAGTGGAGGTTCCCACAATGCCCTTGTCAGGTTAAACGAAATTTGCTATAGGGCTCGTAGAACTTAGGGAAACATTTCACTTACTACATCCATGGCTTATTATAAAAGGATATAACTCAGGAACAGCCAGATGAAGGGGTGCACAGGGCAAGGTGCGTGGGAAGGGGCACAGAGCTTCTGTGCTCTCTCAGGTGTGTCACTTCCAGCACCATCACTTGTCCTTTGGGAAACTCTGCTACCTGGCACCATTGCTTAAAACATCGCTTGTGGTGGTTGATGGTGGTTTAGTTGCTAAGTCATGTTCCACTCTTTGTGACTCCATGGACTGTGGCCCACCGGGCTCCTCTGTCCATAGGATTTCCCAGGCAAGAATACTAGAGTGGGTTACCATTTCCTTCTCCAGGGCCTCTTCCTGATCCAGAGATTAAACCCAGGTCTCTAGCATTGCAGGCAGATTCTTTGCTGTCTGAGCCTCAGGAAGCCCCAAAACATTACTTGCTGGTGATTAATTCTGTATCCAGCCTCCTGGCCCTCCCCTGAGGATGGGGGATGAGCCAGAAAGTTCCCACCTTCTAATCTGGTTCCCTGGGCAACCAGTTTCAATCTATCGATTTCTAAAGTTGCCTCATTAGACAGTTCAGTCCAGTCACTCAGTCGTGTCCAACTCTTTGAGACCCCATGGACTGCAGCATGCCAGGCTTCCCTGTCTATCACCAACTTCCAGAGCTTGTTCAAACTCATGTCCATTGAGTTGGTGATGCCATCCAACCCTCTCATCCTCTGTCATCCCATTCTTCTCTTGCCTTCAATCTTTCTCAGCATCAGAGTCTTTTTAAATGAATCAGTTCTTCACATAAGGTGGCCAAAGTATTGGCACTTTAGCATCAGTCCTTCCAATGAATATTTAGGACTGATTTCCTTTAGGATTGACTCGTTTGATCTCCTTGAAGTCCAAGGGACTCTCAAGAGTCTTCTCCAACAGCACAGTTCAAAAGCATCAATTCTTCAGCACTCAGCTTTCTTTATAGTCCAACTCTCACATCCATACATGACTACTGGAAAAACCATAGCTTTGACCAGATGGACCTTTGTTGGCAAAATAATATCTCTGTTTTTTAATATGCTGTCTAGGTTGGTCACAAGTTTTCTTCCAAGGAGCAAGTGTCTTTTAATTTCATGGCTGCAGTCACCATCAGCAATGATTTTGGATCTCAAGAAAATAAAGTCTGTCACTGTTTCCATTGTTTTCCATCTATTTGCCAAGAAGCGATGGGACTGGATGCCATGATCTTCTTTTTTGAATGTTGAGTTTTAAGCCAACTTTTTAACTCTCCTCTTTCACTTTCATCAAGGAATCCTTATCTCTCAGCATTTAAGGAATTCCAAGGGTTTTAGGAACTTTGTTTGGGACAGGGATGAGGACCAAAAATACATTTCTTATAATGAATCACAGTATCACAGGAGTTGTACCAAAGTCTCACTAACATTTGGTATTGTCAACCTTTTCCTCTTAGCAATTACTTAGTGACAGATAGCACTGCACTGTAGTTTTAATTTCTGCTTCCATGTGGGCTGTGATGGTGAGCATTTTTCATGTGTTTGTTAGCCTTTCATATATTTTAAGTGTCTGTTCAAATATTTCATCCATCTTTTTTAGTAACCCTTTTAAAATTGAGTTGCAATGGTTCCTTACATATTCTGGATACAGCTATGCTGCAAATACATCATTCCAGTATGTAGCTTGTCTTCTGATTTCTTAGTGATATCTTTTGAACAGCAGAATCTTTTCAAAGTTCCATTTGGTGATATTTTGTATCTGCTGAGCGTTTTGAATTTGTAAACTTCTATCTTTTACCAAATATGGGAATTTGTTGGCTTTAGAGTCTTCAAATATATTTTTGCTCCATGAGTCTCCTTTTTGGGGACTCATATTACTTACAAGCCCCTGATACTGAGAAAGACTGAGGGCAGAAGGAGAAGAGGGCATCAGAAGATGAAATGGCTGGATGCATCACCAATGCAATGGACATGAACTTGGGCAAACTTTGGGAGATGGTGAGGGACAGAGAAGCCCGGCATGCTGCAGTGCAAGGGGTTGCAAAGAGTTGGACACGACTGGGTGACCGAACAATAACGTTACCTGTATGGGGGCCTTCTTGGTGGCTCAGACGATAAAGAATCTGCTATATTTGCTTCCCTGGTGGCACAGAGGTAAAGAATCTTCCTGCCAATGCAGGAGACACAGGTTCAGTCCTTGGGTTGGGAAGATCCCTTGGAGAAGGAAATGGCAACCCACTCCAGTATTCTTGTCTGGAAGATTTCATGGACACAAGAGCCTGGCAGGCTATAGGATACAACTGAGCATATACATACTTTACCTGTATATTAGACCTTTTGACATTGTCCCACAGGCCCCTGAGGCTTTTTTCCCAAACTTTTTTTTTCTTTTATTTTATTCAGTATTTATTTAGCTGTGCTGGGTCTGTTGCGGTATGAAGGATCTAGTTTCCTGTACAGGGATAGAACCTGGTCCCCCTGCATTGGAAGCATGGTATCTTATTGACTGGACCATGAAGCAAATTCCTTCTTTAAGCTGGGTGATTTCTATTCACCCATCTTCATGTTTATCCATTCCATTTTGGTATTAAGCCCATTCAGGAAATTTTAAAACTTCAGATATTGTTTTTTGATTCAGGAATTTCCATTTGATTATTTTTATACATTTTATTTCTTAGATGAGATATCCTTTATATCAATTCATTATAAGCATATTTTTCACTTCTTTGAGCATTGTTTCCATAGCTGCTTTATTGCCCCAGTGTGATAATTCCAACATTTGGGATATCTCGGGATTGACTGCCTTTTCCTTTGAGAGTGACTCACATTTTCTTGTTGCTTTTGTTTGCCTTTTTTTTTTTGTACCTCACATGATTTGGATTGCATCCTGGGAATCGTGCATGTTAAACTGTGAAGACTTGGGATTCTGTTATATTCCTCTGAAGAATGTTGAAGTTTTGCTTTAGCAGCCTGTTAACCTGATTAGACTCAAATGGTAAGTTCTTTGTTGTTTGAACTCCTTAGCAGCAGTTCAAATAGCAGTTCAATTCAATTCTTTAAGCTTCTGCTAATCAGTCTGTACAGTTCATGTATTCTTAGAGTTAAGCCAGAGATTTGTATGAAGTTCACTTAGAAAATCAGGAGATTACCATCCCCAGCTGTCTGGGATTCTTCTCTTTCCAGTGACCTGGGCTTCCTCCCTGGTGTCTCTGGTCAAATAGATGGTAGGTCTGGGAGAAACCTTTATCCATCTCAGCTGACTGCTCTACAACTGTGGTTAACCCTCAGGGCAAAGTGAAGCGGGGAGAGGGAAAGTTCTGAGCTCCCTGCTTCTGTTCACTCTCCAAATGACCAAGAAGGATTTTTAAATTCATAGTTATCTGCAGAAGGACTGGTCTGTGGGAACTAAACCACTCAGCTCTGAGTAAAGCTCATTCCTTTTTCTATTTCTTCAGTGTGCACCAGCCTGAACTTAAAAAAAAAAAATTCCTCTTCACCCCTTCTGTGACTTCCATCTGTCTTTTCTTGTGCTGAAACAAAGATGTTCCCTAAAGGTCTATTTTAAGGTTGTGATCTTAAGGCTCTTCCAGAACTGCTAAATTTTCTCAGGAATCTCATTCATTCACATAACCTTTCCGGGAAGCACTTCCATGATGCATTTTTCACTTCTTCTGAGGCCCTCACTTGGATTTCCAGCCCTCTCTTTTCCCACATAACCTTTGGTCTGGAATCAGTCCCTTCTCTGGGCTCATCTGCTTTGGTTCTCTGGGCTCATCTGCTTTGGTTACCGGTAGAGTATTTGTTCAGTAAGCAGGATTTAGAATTACTAAGTCAGGGACATTTCTCTTTTTACTCCCAATTTCTTCACTTTGAGTGGAGAACCAAAGATAACACTGATATTGTTATTCACTGACCTGTTGTTGACAATACCTAACTTTAAGGACAATCCCAAAAGAACTACCACAAGGCTTGGGCATATGGCCTCGTCTCCTTCCTTCCTTCCCTGTATCGAGTGTTAATGTATTACATGAGTCAATATTGATGTCACCACCAGTATTGCTGTACATCTTACTCTACATTCATTGCTAAGTCCTTACTGAGCAGCTGCTCTGTGCCAGGCAGGGTTCTAAGCATTGGGAAGAGTGGCCAATGAGACGGACAAGGTCCC
>SJYC01057274.1:0-62928 GCA_006408675.1 Madoqua kirkii
TTTACAAAATTTTGATATTTATTGAAAGCCAGGAGACTTCCCTGGTGATACAGTGGTTAAGACTTTGCCTTCCAATGAAGGGAGTACAGGTTCGATCCCTGGTCAGAGAGCTAAAATCCTATATGCCTCATGGCCAGAAAACTAAACATTAAACAGAAGCACTATTGTAAAAACTTCAATACAGACTTTAAAAAAAAAATCTTAAAAGTAAGAAAGCTGGGCAAAAGATTCCTCCCTAATGTTGTCTCCACTGATAGCAAACCTGATTCCAGCGTATATTCACGCTGGAATATATGTTATACCATAGCATTCCAAGCATCAGAAAACATCATTCACAAAATATAAACTTAAGGCTAAGAATGCTGCTTCTGACCCCTGCTGGGAATCACCGCTTTCTGTCTCTGGGGGTCAGTTGGACCAGCGTAATCACCTTTCTTTGGAATCGACACTCATCTAAACCCCTCACCAGCTCTTAGGCTAGAGGATAGGTGTGTTTTGTCGTTTTGTCATTTGTGTTCCCATTTCCTCTTTTCCTAGTTGGCCACCTACATGCTGAATCCCCCAGGATTCTGAGATGCTTTTCTTTTCCCCCCATCTCTCCACACTTAGGACTTACTGATTGCACCATCTCTATTTGCCCAGGACCGGGGGCTTGAGTGTGCAGAGTTGTTTGTGCCCAAGGCTGTGCACTGTATGCTGGGAACAGGGTGGACATTGCAGGCCCCTGCAGCTGCCCTAAGGAACACTAATTGCCTGCTGAACAACGGAGAAGTAAAAAATGCCCAAAGGATTTCACCAGACCCATTGAAGGATAGAATCCTTAAAGCACAGCTCCAGAAACTTCAGTCTTTTAAAGAAAACAGTCTTTTTCTCTCTCTCCAGTTATTTTACTTCCTTTGGCTTCTTCGTGTTCTCTTAGACCATTCTAGGATCCATCCTTCCCAGACCTGAACAAGGCATATCAGCTCACACACACATGCACACACACGCACACACACACAGCCCAGAATCAAGGTCTCTGCTCTTGTCAAGTTCAGGATTAGCTGGAAAAGCCCTGCCTTTCTGGTCTTGTCTCCCTATCATGAAACACCATTTTCCCCAGACATTGTTGTAATCCATGGCCATTCACCAATCAGAAAGCCCAGTGGGGTGATATTTAATTCATGTCTGTCAATCACAACACAAAGAAAAGTCCTTCAGCTGGCCACCGAGAGAATCCTCTGCTACAGAACAAAGAGTCCGTGGGGATCTGAGGTCCCAGCCTCGCCTTGCACTCAGGGGCGGACCCAGCAGCACTGCTGGCCCTTGCCTGGTTTCAGAATAATTGTGGCTTTGGAAGCAGCTAGGCAGATTAAAGAGATTAAATCCACAGCGCGTCCCTTCGACACAGTCAGGGGAGAGGAATATTGGGACTTTCATGTTTTAGCTCTTCAATCGCAGATCAGCATGTCCTTGGCACTGGACCTCTGCATCGAATCCAAATATTTGAATTTTAGAGTAATCGCCATCGCCCAGCCCTCTGCACGGGTGGTTGTAGGAGCTCCGTGGTTTTTACACTGACATATCAGCAAAACAAAGCAGCTGAGATATGAATCTAGTGTATGAAAATGAAAAAGCTTCACTTCCCCACTTTGCATTTATCTTTGGAAGTTAGAGGGATATGAATAATAAATAAATGAAATGAAACGCTTCCGTGGCAATTGTGGGTAACACAAACACAGGATTCAAACGCAGCAGCTGGACAACAAAGGAACAGTGCCTCAAATTCAAGATTAGCTCACCAAAGCTTTTTTTTTTAATTCTCCAAAAACAGTCACGTGGAAGTACAGTGCGCTTCCTCCTCTCCCTGCTTCTCCTGTACCAGTCTTGGAATCAAAATGATCTTTATGTTGTCACTGCCTATCGAGACTTCAGTTGAGCCTCCTTGGTAATGCAAGCCACATATCTTTTTACTGCAAGGATCCTTTCAATATATCTTACATATTTTCATCCCAAATACTTTCACATTTCTTCACCCAAGTTTAAGGAAGGTGAGGGATATTTTATCAGTCCTTCTCTAGGCTCATTTTACAACTGGAAAAAAAGTGCAGTAAGGGAGGGTGATTTAGAAATAAATGAGGGGTCTCACTGGGGGAAGAAAAACAGAAGCCAGTGGTTTGGGGGAATGGGTAAATACCTGGTTTTGAACCTCATCCTTCTGACTCCTGACTTTGGCAGGATTTCTAAGTTCTTTGGTCCTCAGTTTTCTTCCCTGTTAAATGAAAATAATTCCTTCCTCATAGTAATCTCACTACAATTAAATCAAGTAACACAGGTGGAGACTTCCAGGCATATAGTTCAGTTCCAGTCATTCAGTCATGTGCAATTCTTTGGGACCCCATGGACTGCAGCACGCCAGGCTTCCCTGTCCATCACCAACTCCCAGAGATTGCATAAACTCATGTCCATTGAGTCGGTGATGCCATCCAATCATCTCATCCTCTGTTCATCCCCTTCTCTTCCTGCCTTCAATCTTTCCCAGCATCAGGGTTTTTTCCAGTGAGTCAGTTCTTTGTATCAGGTGCCCAAAGTATTGGAACTTCAGCTTCAGCATCAGTCCTTCTAATGAGTATAAAGGACTGATTTCCTTTAGGTTTGCCTGGTTGGATCTCCTTGCAGTCCTAGGGACTCTCAAGAGTCTTCTCTAACACCACAGTTCAAAAACATCAATTCTTCGACACTCAGCTTTCTTTATGATCCAACTCTCACATCCATACATGACTGCTGGAAAAACCATAGGTTTGACTGCTGCTGCTGCTGCTAAGCCGCTTCAGTCATATCTGACTCTGTGCAACCCCAGAGATGGCAGCCCACCAGGGTCCCCTGTCCCTGGGATTCTCCTGGAGAGAGAATCTGGAACACTGGAGTGGGTTGCCATTTCCTTCTCTAATGCATGAAAGTGAAAAGCGAAAGTGAAGTCGATTAGTTGTGTCCGACTCTTAGCAACCCCGTGGGCTGCAGCCTACCAGGCTCCTCTGTCCATGGGAATTGCCAGGCAAGAATACTGGAATGGGTTGCCATTGCCTTTTCCATAGCTTTGACTAGACAGACCTTTATCAGCAAAGTAATGTCTCTGCTTTTTGGCTAACTGTTAGAAATAATAGTTTCTTTCTTAGAGAGGGAACATTGCCCATAGAGAGGGAACTTCCACCTCCAAGCAGGGTGTCCTGGAGCCCTGGGAGAGCGCCATTGATCCTGGCAGCTGGCTGGCCTTGTAGGCTTGGCTCCCTAGGCTGGATGCCCAAAGACTCCCTACCTGCTCCAGCAGCAGCAGCGGCCCTTTCAGAGGTTCCTCTGCCTCTCCTTCACTGGATTTGCTGCCTCTCCCATGGGTGGGAAGGGGTTTGGGGAAGAAGTTAACCCAGTGAGACCAAGAGCCTTCTTGCTTCTTGCTAATAGGCTTCTTCTAGCCTGTTAGCCTAGGCTGCAATTAATATTTCAAAAGTATAAAATCTCCAGGAAATATACCTTTCACATGTGTCTGCCTTACAAATGCAGAAGCAACAATAGCAGTGTTCTAGTTTTTTTAAAAAATGTACCCTGGAGGACTTCACCCTGGTTCAGACTCTGTCTTCCAGTGCACATTGGGATAGCCAGGATTGCCTTCAGGCTTGGGCTTGGAACTTAAGACCCATTTAGCTTTTCGAAAACCCCTGTTACCTCAGTGGTAAAATGAGGTGCTTGAATGAGAATATTTCTATGAGCTCATTCCTTACGTAGCCTCTGTGTTTAACTACTGTAAACTAGGGAGAACAATGGGGCTTCCCTAGTGGTTCAGATGGCAAAGCATCTAGCTGCAGTGCAGGAGACCTGGGTTTGATCCCCGGGTGGGGAAGATCCCCTGGAGAAGGAAGTAGCAACCCACTCCAGTACCTTGCCTGGAAATCCCATGGACAGAGGAGCCTGATAGGCTATAGTCCATGGGTCGAAAAGAGTTGGACACAACTTAGTGATTTGACTTTCACATGTAAGTTATTGTGAGGCTTAAATGAGGTAACCCAGGTAGTAAGTGTAGATCTCAAGCCACAAATTCTGATACAAAAGAAATACATATGTAATTTTTGAAACATCACATATGCTCTGAGCCCTAAGCCTCTGGGTTACTGGAAATTTAACTTTGAATCTTCTTGGACCTTTCTGCCCACATCTCCAGAGTTCCAGGACCTTCCACAGTGCCAGCATGTCGTTGGGGGTGAAAAGGAAGAGATTCTAGTCCATCTGTGATGTCTGTCGCTCTTGCCCACATGAGCCTTTTACCTACTTTCTGCCATGCTTGTGTGGACTGAAAACAAATGCACAGCCTAGAAGGTGAGAATTATGTTTTATTCAGCAGACTGACCAGGATGAAAGCCCAGGAGTCAGCCTCTTATATACCTCTGAGGAACTGTTCCAAAGAGGTAAGTGAAGAACCAGGATATATAGATATTTTTGCAACAAAAACCAGGTAGTAGAAACATCAAAGAATTACTGTTAATTAAAGAAAACCCAGACAGCTCCAGTTAACAAATTTAGTGCTTTTACATATGGGAAGATACAAGAGGCTGAGCTCATTGAAATAATTCTTTTGACATGCACCTTAGTTGTCTATGGAGAAGGAAATGGCAACCCACTCCAGTACTCTTGCCTGGAAAATCCCATGGATGGAGGAGCCTGGCAGGCTGCAGTTGGCCAGTATCCTGTTTTTCTCCATCCTGAATCCCCCTCAGGCTGCACTGTTGTGGTGGCCGCAGTGGTTGATGGCTTGATGACCAAGATGTCCTTTGTTTGCTGATATGGCTGGTGACATCGTCACCCACACTTGAGAACAGAAAATCTTGACTATGAAACTGCACACCTCAGACGGGGATTTGAATCCACGGCCTTTTAGTTGAAATTGCACACTTGGTCTCAGAACTTAATGAAGCTCAGTTTCTTGATGTCTCAGCAAAGAGAGAATTCAGTGAGAGACAAACTGATATGTAAGATTTACTTAGAAAGATACACATTCCATGAGCTTCCCTGGTAGCTCAGCTGGTAAAAATGCAGGACACCCCTGTTCGATTCCTGGGTCAAGAAGATCTAGAGAAGGGATAGGCTACCCACTCTAGTATTCGTGGGCTTCCTTGGTGGCCTCAATGGTAAAGAATTTTCCTGCAATGGGGAGACCTGAGTCAAGTCCCTGGGCTGGGAAGATCCCCTGGAGAAGGGAATGGGTATCCACTCCAGGATTCTGGCCTGGAGAATTCCATGGACAGAGGAGCCTGGCAGGCTACAGTTCCTAGGGTTGCAAAGAGTTGGACAGGAATGATCAACTTTCACTTTTACACATTCCATAGACAGAATGCAGTTCATCTCAAAAGGCAAGAGTAACCCTGGGAGAAACACACTCCACAGAAAGAGTACGGGCCACCTCAGAAGGCAGGAGACCCTGAAATATGGAGTGGTTCGTTTTTATGGGCTGGGTAACTTCATAGGCTAATGAGTGGGAGGGTTAGTCCAACTATTTTGGAGAAGGGGCAGGGATTTCCAGGAATTGGGCCACCACCCACTTTTTGACCTCTTATGGGCAGCCTGGGAACTGGGGTGTGTCATTTAGATGGTAACACATTCAGTTCAGTTCAGTTCAGTCACTCAATCATGTCCAACTCCTTGTGACCCCATGGACTGCAGCATGCCAGGCTTCCTTGTCCATCACCAACTCCCAGAGCCTCCTCAAACTCATGTCCATCAAATCAGTGATGCCATCCAACCATCTCATTCTCTGTCATCGTCCCCTTCTCCTCCCACCTTCAATCTTTCCCAGCGTCAGGGTCTTTTCCAGTGAGTCAGTTCTTCGCATCAGGTGGCCAAAGTATTAGAGTTTCAACTTTAGCATCAGTCCTTCCAATGAATATTCAGGACAGATTTCCTTTAGGATTGACAGGTTGGATCTCTTTGCAGTACAAGGGACTCTCAAGAGTCTTCTCCAGTACCACAGTTCAAAAGCATCAATTCTTTGCTGCTCAGCTTTCTTTATAGTCCAACTCTTACATCCGTATATGACTACTGGAAAAACCATAGCTTTGACTAGATGGACTTTTGTTAGCAAAGTAATGTCTCTGCTTTTTAATATATTGTATAGGTAGGTCACAGCTTTTCTTCCAAGGAGCAAGTGTCTTTTAATTTCATGGCTGCAGTCACCATCTGCAGTGATTTTGGAGCTCCCCATAATAAAGTCTCTCACTGTTTCCATTGTTTCCCCATCTATTTGCCATGTCGTGATGGGACCAGATGCCATGCTCTTCATTTTCTGAATGTTGAGCTTTAAGCCAACTTTTTCACTCTCCTCTTTCACTTTCATCAAGAAGCTCTTTAGTTCTTTGCTTTCTGCCATAAAGGTGGTGTCATCTGCATATATGAGGTTATTGATATTTCTCCCGGCAATCTTGATTCCTACTTGTGCTTAATCCAGCATGACATTTTGCATGATGTACTCTGCGTGTAAGTTAAATAAGCAGGGTGACAATATACAGCCTTGATGTACTCCTTTCCCAATTTGGAACCAGTATGTTGTTCCATATCCAGTTCTAATTTTTTCTTCTTGGCCTGCATACAGATTTCTCAGGAGGCAGGTCAGGTGGTCTGGTATTCCCATCTCTTGAAGAATTTTCCACAATTTGTTGTAATCCACTTTGGTGTGGTCAATAAAGCAGAAGTAGATGTTTTCCTGGAACACTCTAGTTTTTTCGATGATCCAACAGATGTTGGCAATTTGTAATGCTAACACATTACAGAAAACATATAATGAAGTTCAAGGTCCACTGGAAGTCAGATCTTCCGCCATCTTGATTCTAACCAGTTTTTGTCATAATGTTGATGGCTAGGGCATCCTCTTAAAGGTTGTGCCTAACCCCCTTCTCTCCTGTTTCTGTTAGCCTGGGAAGTCCAATGCCTATAATCTCTTGCCCTCTCTGAAGTTTTGTCCACTCCACAGGTCCCTGCCAGGAAGCGGTTCTTCCCTAGGGCTCTGGGATCCATGTCTTCCCAACACTGACAGTAAATCCCCCACTGCTATGCATGGCAGGAGAGACCTTCCACAGTTCTGGTAGCTCCCTGTTTCCCAGTACTTCTGCTGTCTTTTCACAGGTGTCCTCTACACCAGCCATGCCCAGGAACCGCCTGCAGCTCTCTGTGTCTGCCATGATCTCACATGCTTTACAGCTTAGCTTTTGCTGTCCTTTCTGTGTAGACTCTCCTCCCACAGCCTCCTCACAAATTAAATCAGCTGTTGTTCATTCTTAAGCTTAAGCTCACTCGTTGCCTCACTGAAGAAGTTTTATTTTATCTGCATCCAGACACACTGTGCTACCTGCACGGACGCACCATGGCACCCAGCCTATTGCATTGCAGTAGCCTGAGTACAGGTCTCTTTTTCACTGCAATTTGCTTTTCACCTGTGTCATGAGCTCCTGCCTGAAACAGCGCGTGCCCAGTGTAGATTGATGTCAGTTTTCTTCCTAACTGCAGCCCTGTCTCTTGGCCTTCCTCTTCCCTCTGCTGTCTCCTAACTGCCCTTGCTCTCTGTACTTGACTCCTGGGCAGCACTGTCCACATTTGAGCCATTTGCGTTATTAGTGTGACTACCGGGTGACCACAGACTTGAATGAATGACATGTTCCCTCTCCCTGCCTTCTAAATACAGAACCAGGAAGGGATCTCCGTGGTCAATCAGTCCAGCCTCCCACTTAGCACAGGACCTACTCTATGGATGCTTCTTCAGTCTTTGCTAATTTTCGATGATCCAACAGATGTTGGCAATTTGTAATGCTAACACATTACAGAAAACATATAATGAAGTTCAAGGTCCACTGGAAGTCAGATCTTCCGCCATCTTGATTCTAACCAGTTTTTGTCATAATGTTGATGGCTAGGGCATCCTCTTAAAGGTTGTGCCTAACCCCCTTCTCTCCTGTTTCTGTTAGCCTGGGAAGTCCAATGCCTATAATCTCTTGCCCTCTCTGAAGTTTTGTCCACTCCACAGGTCCCTGCCAGGAAGCGGTTCTTCCCTAGGGCTCTGGGATCCATGTCTTCCCAACACTGACAGTAAATCCCCCACTGCTATGCATGGCAGGAGAGACCTTCCACAGTTCTGGTAGCTCCCTGTTTCCCAGTACTTCTGCTGTCTTTTCACAGGTGTCCTCTACACCAGCCATGCCCAGGAACCGCCTGCAGCTCTCTGTGTCTGCCATGATCTCACATGCTTTACAGCTTAGCTTTTGCTGTCCTTTCTGTGTAGACTCTCCTCCCACAGCCTCCTCACAAATTAAATCAGCTGTTGTTCATTCTTAAGCTTAAGCTCACTCGTTGCCTCACTGAAGAAGTTTTATTTTATCTGCATCCAGACACACTGTGCTACCTGCACGGACGCACCATGGCACCCAGCCTATTGCATTGCAGTAGCCTGAGTACAGGTCTCTTTTTCACTGCAATTTGCTTTTCACCTGTGTCATGAGCTCCTGCCTGAAACAGCGCGTGCCCAGTGTAGATTGATGTCAGTTTTCTTCCTAACTGCAGCCCTGTCTCTTGGCCTTCCTCTTCCCTCTGCTGTCTCCTAACTGCCCTTGCTCTCTGTACTTGACTCCTGGGCAGCACTGTCCACATTTGAGCCATTTGCGTTATTAGTGTGCTACCGGGTGACCACAGACTTGAATGAATGACATGTTCCCTCTCCCTGCCTTCTAAATACAGAACCAGGAAGGGATCTCCGTGGTCAATCAGTCCAGCCTCCCACTTAGCACAGGACCTACTCTATGGATGCTTCTTCAGTCTTTGCTAAAATAACTCCTTGGGCTTTTATAGTACGTGGATGTAATGGCAGCATCATGAAAAACGTCAGCAAGTAGGGTGTGATTTACCAAGGAGACATCCTGGCATGCAGAAGCTGATTTGCTCCACAGATGAGAACTGGGCAGTCCTGAACCAGTAGGGGCAGAGAAAAAAAAAAGGTGAGGAGCATTCTATTTTTTTTTCAGCAAAGCTTATTTTTCTTTCAGATTATGGACCAGGTGAAAAGGATGCTTGACTACCTTAGTCTTGTGGGCTGTGGGGTGGTTTTGGCTGGGGTCCTACAGGTGGAACGGCTACAGCCTTCTGCTCAGTCTGCGAGGAGCCTTTGTTATCTCTGCAGCGAGTTTTGGACTCTGACAGTTTTTGAGGAAGAAAAAAAGGGGCGAGGACAGTGGCTCTTTGTGTCTCTCAAAGGCAGCACTGTTTCTTCGGGCTGGCACGGCCCACGGACAACGTGCTGCCCTTCATGCGGGATTGTTTTACTGCCCCGACGCATGGGCTGCCCGGTGCCAGCCTTCATGTAGGAGAGAAAGGCTGGATGCCGCCTGCGATGCTAGGACAACTCACAGAGCAGCAAATGGAGCTCACCTTCTGATGATGACGGTCAACAATCCCTCCTCATCCTCTCTTTGCATCCCTGGGGAGCAAGTTTCAGGGCATGCTTCCTGTTACCTGACTCACTTTGGGCTCCTGTTGCCAATGATGGTCTTGACCTTAGAAGTGAGTTTTGATAGAGTTCTCTCACGTTTCCTCTGTTTAGATTCATTGTCAAAAGTTGAAAGTCAGTGAACAGCTCTATCTTTGGAAATGCTTACTTGTTTTATTTTAAATTGAAGTATTGTTGATTTAATGTCAGTTTCATACAACAATATCAGTACAACATAGTGACTCAATATTTTTATAGATGATACTCTATTGAAAGTTGTTTTAGGGAATACTTAATCTCTTGGTGCAATCGTAACCCTTCATTCGTTGATATATTTAACAGGCAGTTTTGAAGACCAGCTCTGTGCCACCCACTGCACCCGGTGCTGAGATACCAAGAGAAAACATTCCAGTCTTCACAGAGCTTCTAGGTAAGTGACAGTTCACTAGGATAAGTAACAAAGGGGGACTGTGTACCCCGGAGCACAGAGGAGGGTTCATGGAACATGGCCAGTGGGAGTCACAGGGGCCTCCTGAAGTAGGCGGGTAACTGCGTTGTCATAGTGGAAACACAGAAGTCAGCCAGGGGCTGGCGATGGTGACGGGCTTACAGCATTGGGAAGGCAGTGAGAGAGCACAGCGCATTTAGGGAACTGAACTTAATTTAAAATGGCTGGGGTGGGAGGTGGCAGTAGACACTGATGAAAAAAGAGATTTTGAAAAGAAGCTTTGGGCGCCCTTTGGATTTTAGATCTTATTCTAGAAGTAACTGGGAGTTTTTGAAAGATTTTTACTGGATGATCCTGGTCAGGGACACAGTACAAACCTTGAGTCTGGACAATAAATGATCCCACACAGAAGGTGACGCATTACAAGGGGGCTGTGCCTGCCCAATGAACACTGCTGCCACAAGAGACATACATGCAGTTTCAGGAATGAATGAATGAATGAATGAATGATTCTGCCTTCTGGGAGACACGGGACCAAGTGTCATCTTTCTTTCATGTGATTCATATCAGATTTTCTGATACTTGAAGACCACTATTCCTTTCAGTCAGTTCAGTTGCTCAGTTGTGTCCGACTCTGCAACCCCATGGAATGGAGCACTCCAGGATTCCCTGTGCATCACCAGCTCCCAGAAATTGCTCAAACTCATGTCCATCGAGTCAGTGATCCAACCATCTCATCCTCTGTTGTCTCCTTCTCCTCCTGCCTTCAGTCTTTCTCAGCATCAGGGTCTTTTCCAATGAGTCAGTTCTTCGCATCAGGTGGCCAAAGTATTAGAGCTTCAGTTTCAGCATCAGTCCTTCCAATGAATATTCAGGACTGATTTCCTTTAGAATTGATTTGTTGGATCTCCTTGCTGTCCAAGCGACTCTCAAGAGTCTTCTCCAACACCACATTTCAAAAGCATCAATTTTTCAGCATTCAGCCTTCTTTATGGTCCAACTCTCACATCCATACATGACCACTGGAAATTCCTTTAAGTCTTGCATTTTCAGATTCCACACCCTGCACTCCTTCAACTGTCCTTCATGTGATGTGATTCTTCCCCTACCTCATGTGTCCTTGTTCTAATTTGTCATTGTCCCTCTGGTTAAAATGTGCTTCTGAGAAGTAAATGCAAACGGCCAGGCAAACTCTGGCCTCTGGAAAGGTTCTCAGGGACTCTTCGTCTGATTGCTTTTCACCTGGTTATTTAGTAATCACTTAACCCTGATGACTCGGATCCTGCTTGTACTAAATTAAAATCCTGAAATCTTTCCCATATGTTCTATTTTCAAATCATAACTCCTTCTACAAAGATGAAACAAATTTTAAAATATGTCCCCTATTTGGGATGACTTACATTGCTTAATATAGTGTAGGGTTATACCTTTAACTTTTTGAAAACACAGCCTGTTTTCTTGGATCCACTGTTGCAGCCTACTAAGGCTATGTTAGCTACATCTTCCAGTCTGATATCATCTGTCTGCAAACATGATTGGTGACAATCGGTGTTCAGTCAATGTCCTAAATCAAACCACCAGGAGAAATATTTCACAGGCTAGATCCCTAGGGCATACCAACTAGAAACTTCCCTCAAGTCAAGATTTTCATACTGAGGTCGTGATCCTTTAGTGAAACAATGTAGTGGGTTGAAATCAGCATTTTAAAAAAAGTATAGAAAAGAACCTGTCAGAATTATTGCGTGGTGTTGTTCAGTCTCTCAGTCATGTCCAGTTCTTTGTGACTCCATGGTCTACCCCAGGGTAGACAGGGTAGACAGGCTACCGTGTCCTTCACTATCTCCCAGAGTTTACTCAGACCATGTATATTCATTAAAAAAAGTATAGAAAAGAACCTGTCAGAATTATTGCGTGGTGTTGTTCAGTCTCTCAGTCATGTCCAGTTCTTTGTGACTCCATGGTCTACCCCAGGGTAGACAGGGTAGACAGGCTACCGTGTCCTTCACTATCTCCCAGAGTTTACTCAGACTCATGTATATTCAGTTGGTGATGCCATCCAACCATCTCATCCTCTGTCACCCCCTTCTCCTTCTGCCTTCAATCTTTCCCAGCATCAGGGTCTTTTCTAATGAGTCAGTTATCTCATCAGTTGGCCAAAATACTGGAGCTTCAGCTTCATCACCAGTCCAGTGAATATTCAGGATTGATTTCCTTTAGGATTTAATGGTTGGATCTCCTTGCAGTCCAAGGGACTCTCAAGAGTCTTCTCCAGCATCACAATTCAAAAGCACCTCTTCTTCGGTATTCAGCCTCCTTGATGGTCCAGCTCTCAAACCCATACATGACTACTGGAAAAATCATAGCTTTAACTATATAGACCTTTATTGGCAAAGTAATGTCTCTGCTTTTTAGTATGCTATCTAGGTTTGTCATAGCTTTTTTTCCCAGGAGCATGCATCTTTCAATTTTGTGTAATTTTAATTTCCATGTATGGAGTAAAGACAAGTTAGATTTTGTGAAACTGTGTCTCAGTCATACACATATACACATATATTAAGGTCTATATAGCACAGTCACAGATGCAAATAATACTGTCCCATGAATCACATAATTAAATTGGAGGATACATATTGTGCTATCTGTTAGTTCAGTCGCTCAGTTGTGTCTGACTCTCTGCAACCCCATGAATTACAGCATACCAGGCCTCCCTGTCCATCACCAACTCCCAAAGATCACCCAAACTCACGTCCATCGAGTCGGTGATGCCATCCAGCCATCGCATCCTCTGTCCATTCCTTTAGAATGGACTGATTGGATCTCCTTGCAGTCCAAGGGACTCTCAAGAGTCTTCTCCAACACCACAGTTCAAAAGCACCAATTCTTCGGTGCTCAGCTTTCTTCACAATCCAACTTTCACACCCATACATGACCACAGGAAAAACCATAGCCTTTACTAGACGGACCTTTGTTGGCAAAGTAATGTCACTGCTTTTGAATATGCTGTCTAGGTTGGTTATAACCTTCCTTCCAAGGAGTAAATGTCTTTTAATTTCATGGCTGCAAAAACATAGTAAATAGATTAACATAGAAATGAACTGAAAGTCCCATTGTCACTCTTGTAATTCTTGACTTTTAAAAAAGTTAATTTTTATTAGAGTTGTTTTGCAATGTTGTTAGTTTCTGCTGTGTTGCAATGTGAATCAGTTATACATAAACATATATTCCCTCTTCTTTAGATTTCTTTCCCATTTAGGTCACTGCAGAGAACTGAGCAGAATTCCCTGTACAACAGGTTCTCATTAGTTGTCTATTTTATATGTAGTGTATATATGTCAATCCCAGTCTTTCAGTTCATTCCTCTCTCCCTCCCCGCCTTGGGATCCATACATTTGTTCTCTGCATCTGGGTCTCTATTGCTGCTTTATAAATAAGTTCATCTGTACCATTTTTCTAAATTCCACATTTAAGTGATAATATATGATATTTGTTTTCCTCTTTCTGACTTACTTCACTCTGTATGACAGTCTCCTAGACAGCATATTAAAAAGCAGAAACATTATTTTGCTGACAAAGATCCATCTAGTCAAAGCTATGGTTTTTCCTGTGGTCACATATGGATGTGAGAGTTGGACCATAAGGAAAGCACCGAAGAATTGATGCTTTTGAACTGTGAGGTAGAAGAAGACTCTTGAGAGTCCCTTGGACTACAAGATCCAACCAGTCCATCCTAAAGGAAGTGAGTCCTGAATATTCATTGGAAGGACTGATGCTGAAGAACTGACTGATGCAAAGAACTGACTCATTGGAAAAGACCCTAATGCTAGGAAAGATTGAAGGCAGGAGGAGAAGGGGACTTCAGAGGATGAGATGGTTGGATGGCATGACTGACTCAGTAGACATGAGTTTGAGCAAGCTCCAGGAGTTGGTGATGAACAGGGAAGCCTGGTGTGCTGCATTCCATGGGGTCTCAAAGAGTCGGACACCACTGAACAACTGAACTCAACTGATGACAGTCTCTATGTCTATCCATAATTCTTGGATTTTTGAAATGAAAACTTGCATTATTTGACAAAGAGACAACTTCTTTCCTTTGAAAAGTGTTCCTGAAGCAGCAGCCTAGGATTTTCCAGGGTTTCTGCAATATTTCAGGCCTACTGTGGGAATACTGGGCCTCCAATCCCAGTCCAAGAGGCTCAGATCCAGTTTGTTTGTATGCCATGGTGCTGCCTGAGATTTTATCTGGGCTCCCAATGAGGGTGAAGGTTTCCTCTGGGTTAAAAAAATAAAAAAAGTCAAGCAAAGACCATGCTTCCTAATAAATTCATTAGAAAATGTCTTTGACCTACTAAGCATATGGAGAATATATGGTACTAGCAGACCAGTCTAGTTTTACCTGAAATGCATGTTGAGACCATTTGTCACAATTACTTGTATCCTTCTGTTCTACCTACATGATATGTTTTCTAGATTCTAATGTTAATATATTGATTAGCAGTAAATGCAAAAATTATTCTTTTGAAGACACTAAATACCTTCCTATTGTTGGTATTCTCCTTACATGTTGGACTGTTGTTATTCTAGTTGTCGGACTCACCTTGCATATAATAGTCCTTGTCTACAACCAGTTTTTCCTTCATCAAATATGATGTGATACAGACTTAGAGAATGAATTTGTGGTTGCCAGGGGGTATGGTTGGGGGAAGGGGACAGTTAGGGAGTTTGGGATGGACATGTACACACTACTGTATTTATAATGGATAACCACAGTGTCCAACTTATAGCACAGAGAACTCTGCTCAATGTTATGCGGCAGCCTGGATGGGAGGGGAGTTTGGAGGAGACTGGATACACGTATATGTATGGCTGAGCATCTTCTCTGTTAACCTGACAACATTGTTAATCAGCTATACCCCAATACAACTAAAAAAATGAAAAAAAAAAAAAAACTACACAAAAAAGTGATGTGATAGCCATTAAAACTGTTCACAAGTATGATCTCCTTGCTCCAGGCAAGCCTATGATAGAATTGCACTTCGCTATATTGAAATTAGTCATGACCATGTGACTGGCTTTGGCCAATGAAATGAAAGGGACATGCGTCACTTGTAAGCGGAGGCATTTCCTTGCTGGGACAGGTATTGTAGAGCTTTAACCCCCTTCCCACGTTGATCAGGGAAGTACTGGTGACACAGAGGAGCACATCTGCCTTGCAAACCCACGTCAGACATGGAGCAAGTGAAAAATAACCATAAGTTATTGTCTAGGGTACCTGAGATTTAGGACTTATTTAGGATTTTTTTTTTAACTAGAACAAAAACTAGCTCATTCTAACATGTGTATAAAAATACACTTACTTTCCTGTAAACCATATCTATTCTTTGTTTTCACTTGTGTCTTCGTTTCTATAGTAATAAATCTTGATTATTCTTCTTACAACTCCTGTTTATTGAACTGTAATAATTTGCTCTTCTGATTTTCCAGTGTATTTTCTTTCCTGTGAAAGAGTCATATTGCAAGAATCTTTCTTGAATGAGTATCAATAGTGGGGCAGTTGGAAGTTGTACTTTTTTCATTATATTTGGCAAAGAAAAAATATACTTCTTTTTAGAGGAGCTCCACCCTTCAGCTGCAACACATTACTGTCTACCTAAATGCTCTTAACTAGCCAGAAAGCAAATGTTTCCCATTACAAATGACATTTATCAGTTAGTCTCAGGAATAGGGCTCCTTCAAAATTGATCTTGCTTGGAAGTAACCATTATGACTCACTACTGGATCTCTCAGTGCTTTCAAAGTGAAAAAATGCAATGGAGGATATGATTAACACTGACCTATTGCATCCTTCATATGTGTGTATCAACCATCACATTTATTTTTCCAATAGGACATTTTTTTGGCTATCACTATTCAGATATCCTGCTGAATATGCCTGGTAGTCTTCGTGTGCATTAGTCCTTTACATTTTAAAGTTTTTCATATAACCTTCATTGTTATATTTCTAGAATCTGTTATTTTATTTTGTGCTGTTGCTCATGAATTGAATTATGGGCAACATATGCTGTTGCCCAAATAGTGTTTAAAAAAGAGTTTGAGCCAGTATCATTCAAACTTTAAGCTTGATCGAGGGGACCTCCCTGAAAGTCCAGTGGTCAAGACTTTGTGCGTCCACTGCCAGAGGCATGGGTTTGATCCCTGGCAGGAGAGCAAAGATCCCACATGCTTCATGGCATAGCCAAGAAATAAATATTTTAAATATGTTTGAAAATACTGAATGTCCCCAACTTCCCACTGGATTATGTTCTAAAAACTTAGTCTCCTTTTTGGAGCTTGGGTGACACTTCCCAGAAATTATTCTGAAATTCATCATTAGTTTCCATTCTAGTCATTCAAAGCCAATTTAACCCCTAATTGACCAAGGTACACATTTATTTGGAGAAAAAGTTTGTTCCTCTAAACTTTCGGTTTTAAAAATATCTATTTATGTATCTGGCTGCACCATGTCTTAATTGCGGCATGCTGAATCTTTGGTTGCAGCATGTGAACTCTTAGTTGCGGTGTGTAGGATCTGACTTCCTGACCAGGGATTGAACTCAGACTTCCTACTTTGGAAGCACAGTGTTTTAGCCCCTGGACCACCAGGGAAGCCCCTCTCTTAAATTTTCTTATGAGAAGGGAAGAAATGTGGCAGCCCTAGGAATACCATTTTCCTTTTTTTACAGCCATGGACAGAAAAGTCTTTGCAAATCAGATATTTCCTTCAAAACACTTGTACTTAATTTCATACAGTAGCTTAAAAGATACAGATCTTAAAGCTATAGAAGCAATATAATGCAAAATTAACTCATGTGGGAGTCTCACCTTCTCATTCAGATCTTCCTGCCATAAAATATTGATCAAAATCTGATAGGAATAGCAATCCAATAATAATTTTTAATGAGGTGATTCAGCTGCAAAATCAGAGAAAAAATTGGAATGACTTTGAACCTTCTAAGCTTGGAGGTGTGGAGCTTATTTAGTAATAAATTGTGAGTGGGCTGTGTTCTATCATCTTGACCCATAGATGAGCTATTATTAAATACTGCTGAATATTAAATCAGCAGGGATTTTGGTTTTAGACCTCGTTTGCTCCATTTTGAAAGCAAAAAAAGGGTAGCCCTTCAACAAGAGAGGGAAGACGAAAATCTGTGATCTGGTAAGGGATTTATGTTCTAATTCTGCCTTTGACCACAATAATACAGTACTGAGAACTCAAAAAAAGTTTGTTTTTAAAGATATAGAGAAAGAGATCTGAACAGTGTTGAATTTTGAAATATTTCCCCTGATAGCTCAATTGGCAAAGAATCCACCTGCAATGCAGGAGACCCTGGTTTGAGTCCTGGGTCAGGAAGATCCCCAAAAGATAGGCTACCCACTCCAGTATTCTTGGGCTTCAGCTGGTAAAGAATCCACCTTCAGTGTGGGAGACATGGGTTCTATCCCTGGGTTGGGAAGATCCCCAGGAGAAGGGAAAGGCTACCCAATCCAGTATTCTGGCCTAGAGAATCCCACGGACTGTATAGTCAGTCCATGGGGTCACAAAGAATCGGACATGACTGAGAAACTTTCACTTTCACTTCACTTTCAAACAACTATGCTTCAAACATTCAATAACCTTGACAGCCAGAGTCTTTGATCACTTCTTAAAGAGTGAATCTAGAGACAGCCTTGAGATTAAAAGGTCTTGAGAAGCTTATCTTATTTTAAAAGATGGAGTTTTCCATAAGTCACCGGTATTAACTTGTTTGCTAAGGTGAATAGAGAATTCTAGGAAGTTTGAAAAATCTAGAAAATTGTGAAATCAAATAAAGAAGATTCCCTGGAGAAGGAAATGGCAACCCACTCCAGTATTCTTGCCTGGAGAATCCCATGGACGGAGGAGCTTGGTGGGCTACAATCCACACGAGTCGCAAAGAGTCGGACACAACTGAGCAACTTTATTTTATTTATTTATTTTTATAGGGCTTTCCTGGTGGCTCAGCGGTAAAAAATCTGCCTGCCAATGCAGGAGATGCAGGTTCAGTCTCTAGGTCCAGAAGATCCCCTGGAGGAGAAATGACAACTTACTCTAATATTCTTGCTGGAGAAATCCTATGGACAGAGGAGCCTGGCAGGCTACATACAGTCCATGAGGTCGCAAAAGAGTCGGACATGACTTAGTGACTAAACAACAATAAGGAAATACATGGGGCCCTGAATTTCAATCCAGGAGGTCTTGGTTTTAATTTCTGTCCTATACCAACTTCCTGGTCGCTTTGATGACTGATACTTAATTTAACCTTCTGCAACTATTGATATATCTCCTTAGATGACTTGCTCTCTAAGCCTTTTCCAACTTCAGTATCTCAGTAACCTGTCACTAGTCTACTCAGATAGAGGTGTTTCTAGATACTAAGGGCGTAGGAGTGACATTTGGTCGTAGTGTCCCTCTTGAGCAATAGTGGTGCTAGCAGATACAGCTGCCATTTACTGACATTTACTCTGGGCAAGAGTCGATGCCGAATCTTTTACATGTATTATCTCGCTTAATCCTCAAAACATTGTTAGAGAGTTTGTGTATTTTGTCCAAGTCTTGCCAGCTATAAAATGTCTAATATGGAAAGAAGTAGTGCACATTGATCTTTTTATCATCTGCTCATAAATTAGCTGCTGTAGCAGCAGCTTTAAATGGACACATAAATCTAATATATCCAATTTTACTGGAAATCAGATGTCTTGTGTGTACTGGCAACAGACTTTAGTTTAGGTAACATTTGGATCTATTTGTGGGTGTTATTTATGTGCACTGAGTACACTCATAAAATCATACAATGTTAGAACTAGCAGAGGTCTTAAAGACATCTAGTGATGTGGCGTCCAAAATAGTAGCCACTGGGGTGGTTTAGTCGCTAAGTTGTGTCCGACTCTTGCGACTCTATGGACTGTAGCCTGCCAGGCTCCTGACTGGATTCTCCAGGCAAGAATACTGGAGTGGGTTGCCATTTCCTACTCCGGGGATAGCTGTATTGAAATTTTAATTTTAACTGATTAGATTGAAAGCTTAGTTCCTCAATCACTACCTGCAACTCAGTAGAACATGTGGCTACTATATTGATCAGCACATTTATGGACTATGTTCATTGTCACAGAAATTTCTATTGGAAATTTCCAATGTCTACATTGTAATTCAGCCCCTTTGCAGCTATCAGGATGCTTTTAGTTGCAGGTAGAAGAAACCTCGGCCCAAAATGACTTAACCAAAGAGTGAGAGTGGGGAGTTTATTGGTTCATGTAACTGGATAGTCCATGACTTGACTCAGGGTTCTTAAGGCCAAGGAGGCACCTACTCCTGTCATCTGTTTCTTATGTCTACCCTCCCCTCCACCCAGTGACTCAGTTTGTCTTAAGGCCAGATTCACTCATTGTAACAATAGCTCTAGTTATTCCAGACCTTTCCATCAGAGGAAGAATTTGGTGAGAGGAGAGGGAATAGTGAGAAGAGTGAGGGAAATAACTTCTCCAAAGACTTACACTCTGTATAGACATGTCTCACTGATCCAAAATTGATGATCTTTGTCCCTAAGTAATCTGTATGGCCAGAAAAATAGAATATTCTGGGTTTAAGCCAATCAGGCCCATGCCTGGATCAATTCCACTGTAATTGCTATAATTTCATGACTAATTTATAACAGATTCACAAAGAGATTGCCCCCCCCCAAAAAATCTCAGAGTACTTTAAGCAGAAGAAAAGAATAAATTTTGGTGAGTTGCCTCCCAAATATCCACAGTACCTTCATTTTTACTGCTTATCTAAAATTATGTATGTGTTGGTTCAGTGACTAAGACTCCATGTTCCCAGTGCAGGGGGCCTTGGTTTGATCTCTGGTTAGGGAACTAGATCCTGCAACTAAAAATGATCCTGTATGCCCCAGATGATACCTGGCACAGTCAAACAAATATATTTTTAAAAAACATTTCTCTTGCATCCCTTATAATACAAGTCCACAGGTTTGTATTGAGGTTTCTGCATCTAAATTAATATTTTCTAAAGCTCTTTGACACACTGCTGCTGCTGCTGCTGCTAAGTTGCTTCAGTCGTGTCCGACTCTGTGCAACTCCATAGACAGCAGCCCACCGGGCTCCCCCGTCCCTGGGATTCTCCAGGCAAGAACACTGGAGTGGGTTGCCATTTTCTTCTCCAATGCATGAAAGTGAAAAGTGAAACTAAAGTCCCTCAGTCGTGTCTGACTCTTTGCAACCCCATGGACTGCAGCCTACCAGGCTCCTCCATCCATGGGATTTTCCAGGCAAGAGTACTGGAGTGGGGTGCCGTTGCCATCTCTGCTTTGACACACTAGAGGGTGTTATTTAGGGTGAAGGATACTGTTAACTAGATTTACTTACAATGGAAGGAAAAGTTACCCATAATCAATTACATTTCTTTCAATTCTTTGCTGTTAGTTTTTAGTCAGTAGAAAATCTGGACCTTGTATTTTTAGATTTCTGAAGTTTATATAAATGACTACCAGGCTCCTCCATCCATGGGATTTTCCAGGCAAGAGTACTGGAGTGGGGTGCCGTTGCCATCTCTGCTTTGACACACTAGAGGGTGTTATTTAGGGTGAAGGATACTGTTAACTAGATTTACTTACAATGGAAGGAAAAGTTACCCATAATCAATTACATTTCTTTCAATTCTTTGCTGTTAGTTTTTAGTCAGTAGAAAATCTGGACCTTGTATTTTTAGATTTCTGAAGTTTATATAAATGCAGAAAAGAGGAATGCCCCAGCCTGCTTCTCCCCAAATATAAATATACAAGAGAAGAATCCACACAAATCTGTTTACAATTTAGGACAACAACAAGAAGAAAATAGAAAAAGTCATGGTGATGAGTCCAGAATGTCCAAGCCAGTTTTCAAGCAGCTGGCCTTTGAGTTACTAAGTGTGTTTATTTTTTCCATTCTCTCCTAAAACCATAGCTGTTACAAAATCCCAGAAACAGAACTGCCCTGAATCTACAGCACTGCTTTATTCCACCAAACCCCAGTCACCAAACCCCAGTCACCAAACCGTGATTAAATGGGTGTGAAGAATAAAATAGCCCAAGATTCCTAAAATGTCATATATTTGCAGTTTGACCAAAATGGAACCCAGCCTATAGCCTTCTCATTACTTTCTGAAAGAGGGAAAAGTGAATATCCACGGAGATGCTCTTAAAATTATCTTTATTTTCTTCTGACAAATCATACCAATTCATAACGAAATTGTAGTGCTAGTCAAAGGGTCAGCATACCCAGCAAATGGAGCCTCTCAAAGAAGGATGAAACCACCCAAAACTCTCGTGTGAGCTTTACACGCTGGGGCACTAGTTAGAGAGCTTACGCCTATCTTTTAGAACGTGCCCACACCTTTATTAGCTCATGATAAAGAACTCCCTCTCACTCAGACCGGCTGCCTTCCATGAGGCCTTGATATCAAGCCTTTGGGACAATACCTGCAACTCTTTTCTAAAGCGTGAACTAAGTGAACCAGCCCCTTTGGCCTCTTAATGACTATTGATTGTGATGGGGTCAGTTCTTCCTGCCTGTAAGTGCCCATCACAGAAATCAGCAGACCCAGCTTATACTCACAGATTCCAACAACAGATTCTGCAGGTTGGACAGTTATTTTCTTGTTTGTTTATCTGCTTATCTGTTTCAGAAATTTTGAAAGATGACAACAGTACATATTATCATCTCACATTAGCTTCTTTTTGAAAAAAAAATTATTCATTTGGCTGTGCTGGGTCTTTAGTTGCAACACATGGACTCTTTGATCTTCCTGTGGCACGTGGGATCTTTACCTGCAGTATGCAGACTCTTTGTTTCAACATGTGGGATCTAGTTCCTCACCCAGGAATTGAACCCAGGCCCCCTGCATTGGGAATGCTGAGTCTTAGCCACTGTACCACCGGGAAGTCCCCAAGTTAACATCTTAAGACCGCAACCAAGCCTATCACCTTAACTATCTCCTATGAGTTTCTTTCTTAAGGTTAAAAAGATAAAAGGTAACTTAGTAAACAAGAATTCTTTGAGACTTATCTCCACCCCACGCCACACACCTGTGTCTTTCAGGATGTATGTTTAATAACACTGAGACAATAAGCTCAATGCTGCTCTGGCCTTATGGTACTATAATAACGTGGGGTTTTATGTTCTTATATGACTTTTCAGATAATAACTATAAGGCACTAATTAGATGAAGTAAGTAAAATACCTACCTGAGTCCTTCATCAAGTTTAAACCTAAGGAAACTTACAGAATTGATGAGAAAAATTCAACCTTTCCCTTTAGTTGGTATTCTCTGCTCCAATAGAAAAAGAAATCCCCTAGTATTTATATACTTGTGTTATTTCCAGAGACAACATCCTATGATGGTACACAAGGATTTTGAGCCTTCACTCCTTCTAATTTATCGACAGTAGCTAATATCAATCTTTAAAAATTGTTTTTTAATATATTTTTGGCTGCTCTGGGGCTTCATTGCTGTGCAAGGGCTTTCTCTCGCTGTGCTGCACAGGCTCCTCATTGCACTGGCTTCTTTGTTGAGGGTCGCAGGCTCTAGAGCACAGGCTCAGTAGTGGTGGTGGACGGATTTAGTTGCCCCCAAGGCATGTAGGATCTTCCCGGACCCAGGACTGAACCCATGTCCCCTGCATTGACAGGCAGATTTTTAACCACTGAACCACCAGCAAAATCCTAATATCAATCTTTATATTAGCAGGATCCAGATGTTTCTACAGGTCTCCTAGGGAAATCACTGCATATGGTGACTGCAGCCATGAAATCAAAAGACGCTTACTCTTTGGAAGAAAAGTTATGACCAACCTAGATAACATATTCAAAAGCAGAGACATTACTTTGCCGACTAAGGTCTGTCTAGTCAAAGCTATGGTTTTTCCAGTGGTCATGTATGGATGTGAAGAGTTGGACTATAAGGAAAGCTGAGTGCCGAAGAATTGATACTTTTGAACTGTGGTGTTGGAAAAGACTCTTGAGAGTCCCTTGGACTGCAAAGAGATCCAACCAGTCCATTCTGAAGGAGATCAGCCCTGGGATTTCTTTGGAAGGAATGATGCTAAAGCTGAAACTTCGGTACTTTGGCCACCTGAAAGCTTTTGAACTGTGGTGTTGGAGAAGACTCTTGAGAGTCCCTTGGACTGCAAGGAGATCCAGCCAGTCCATTCTGAAGGAGATCAGCCCTGGGATTTCTTTGGAAGGAATGATGCTAAAGCTGAAACTTCGGTACTTTGGCCACCTGATGCGAAGAGTTGACTCGTTGGAAAAGACTCTGATGCTGAGAGGGATTGGGGGCAAGAGGAGAAGGGGACAACAGAGGATGAGATGGCTGGATGGCATCACGGACTCGATGGACGTGAGTCTGAGTGAACTCTGGGAGTTGGTGATGGACAAGGAGGCCTGGTGTGCTGTGACTCATGGGGTCTCAAAGAGTCAGACACGACTGTGTGACTGAACTTCACTGAACTGATGGCTGATTCACTTTGCGGTACAGTAGAAACTAACACAACACTGTAAAGCAGCTATACTCTCAGCTTAGTGGTTCAGTGGTAAAGAATCCATACATGAGACACAGGAAATATGGGTTCAATACCTGGGTGGGGAAGGTCCACTGGAGGAGGGCATGGCAACCCACTCCAGTATTCTTGCCTGGAGAATCTCATGGACTGAGGAGCCTAGTGGACTACAGTCCATGAGGTCACAATGAGTAAGACACATCTGAGCACAGGCACAATATACTCCAACAAAAACTTTAAAAACAGAAAATGAATAACAAGGGACCCCATACCGAGGACTAAACTGAGTTGGTACCTGGAAGAGACCACAAGGCAAAGTCTGATCAAGGAACCTGGGCAATGAGAACTCTGACCTCAGCTTCTTGAGATACATTTTTATCAGGAAAGATTTCTGTTTTTATATTATATATCTCCTTTAGATCCCCTAGTTCCGTATCTGTCCTATTCCACCATTTCTTACACTTTGTACATTGAAGGTTCTTTACACATGATCTTAAGCTTCCTATTAAAACTGTATGCTTCCAGAGGGCAGCAACTATGTGGCATTCATTCTTGAAATCCCAACAGCATCCAGTATAATCTCTGAAGCCAAACTTTTGGTTATTAAATATTTACTAGAGAGATCCAGATATTAAACATGAGAGAAACAGACCTACTTACTCATTTCCTGGAATTCTTCAAGGAAAGCACCATGCTCATGTCAGCTTAGATGTTATTAATAGCAGTTGAGTAACCAGAGGAAGTAATAATATTGCTGTGGGAAAATTAGGCCACATCTGAAACATCTTGTGCTACTCCAGACCTGATTTAAGTAGCTTCTATCCTAGGTATTGAGAATAATCAAGAGCAGGAGAAGAAAATCTGGAAGCTGTCAGATAAAAACAGTTGAATGAATTGACTGTTTTAGCTTGGAGACAAGAAAAGAGTGAAGAGATAAATGCTTGCAAATATTTGAAAGGCTTTCTTGCAGACAAAGAGGGCTACTTAGTTTTGCTCCAGAGGAGGACCTGGGACCAAAGGGTTTGAGAGCAAAGAGACAAGATTCAACTTAACAGAGAACTGCTCAGCTTTTAAATTTGAGCTCACCTGCAGTGGAATAGACTGCTTGTTAAGATTAGCTCCCTTCCATGAAGAGGCAGTCAGGAAATCAGCAGAAACGAAGATACAGACTCCATCCTGCAGATTCTTATTTTGACCATCATAGTTTTTATTTCCAAGTCTTTAATAATTTTCATTAAAAAAAGTGCTGTTGGTTTTAGGGATGTTATGTCCTGTTCTCTCTCACAAGATTACCCGCAGAAGAAGGTCCCTGTCCTCAGAAGAGGACACTTTTCCAGTGGTACTTTCACTTTTTGAGATTGGTACAATTTAGGATACTGAAGGATTGCTTTGTTTTCAAATGATTGACCTTTATTAGCTGGAAGCTCATCATTGTAGCTGGAATCTCCTTAGATCCTGTCTATGAATGGTTTCTTTTATAATTTTTTACTTTTTGGCTACAGCATTGGGCATGTGGGATCTTAAGTTTCCCAATCAGGGACTGAACCCTCTTCCCCTGCAGTGGAAGTGTAAAGTCTTGACCACTGGGCCACCAGGGAAGTCCCCCATGAATGCTTTCTTGCTTCCTACTATTCTCTAGTAGAAATGGGACACACTGTCAGGTGGGGTGTGCCAGTAGTGAATGTTCTAGGTATAGAGATTTCCCATTCTGCATGTTCCTGCCTACAGGCTGGGAGGGGGTCCCCTCTGACCACTCCTGCTGTATTTCTGTAACCAGTTACCTCTACTTCAGCCTCTGGGCTCCCCTCTTGCTTCTCATAACTGCCACCTCCAAGCTCGGTGTTGGAGGCTTGGAGCATTCCCCAGTGACTTCTTCCTTCTACAACAGACTTGCTTTTTGAAAAACATCTTCCTCTATCATTCCAATCCTGCCTGCCTTCTCTTGTTTAGGAATTCCTTATTTCTAGTCCACCAAGAATATCTCATCTTATTTTTCTGTTATATTGTGGGTTTGTTATTTTAAACATGTCATCTCCTTTCTGTCATTTTTAGAAATCTATGCTCAGCTTACCATCTTAATTTACTCTCCTGTCCCTTCCAATTCTAAATGTTGTAATTTTATAAATGCAAAAGGGAGAATAAACAAAAACACAGTCTTTATAAAAAGAACTCATTTTAAAACTGTTTTTTCCTAACTATACCAATAATAGTACATAGCTGAAATTCCAGATCATTCACAATGCCAGTATCAACACCATAATACCCATCCATCACTGTGAACATTCTGGAATATATGTAAAATATACATATATATATATACACACACACATACTTATTATAAATATATATGCATATGCATACATATGCAAGATGCTACCTTTATACACAGATATATTTAAATGGAATAAGAATAAACTCTCCAAATTACCTTAACTATCTTTTGAAATCCCTCATAGAGTGTTATGTCATTATTTCAGTAATTAAGCCAAGTATAAACTGCAGGTTACCTTCTCTAGTCTTTGAACTCTTTTTGATTTTTCTAATTTTTGTGCATTTTGTCTTATAAGTGTTACTCTTTCACTTCATTCATATTACTCTGTGTAGAAATCCCTAAAGATTAACAACACAAAAACATGGCACTTGCCACCCTAGATGTCTGGGATGACACATCCACACTGCCTTTTAAAGAATTATCCTTAATTTCAACTTTTATGGAGAGAACTTATGAGGACAATCTCTTATACTGAGTAAAGTAAGGCAGAGAAGGAGAAATATTGTATGATATCCCTTATATACAGAATCTACAAAGAAATGATACAAAGGAACTTACTTATAAAGCAGAAACAGACTCACAGACTTAGAGAAGGAACTTGTGGTTGCCAGGGGCAAGGACGGGGTGGCGGGGAAGGGATAGATAAGGAGTTTGGGATGGACATGTACACACTGCTATATTTAAAATGGATAACCAGCAAGGACCTGCTGTATAGCACAGGGAATTCTGTTTAGTGTTATGTGGCGGCCTGGATGGGAGGGGAGTTAGAGAGAGAATGGATACAGGTATAGGTATGGCTGAGTCCCTTCGCTGTTCACCTGAAACTGTCACAGCATTGCTAATCAGCTATGTCCCAATACAACGTAAAGACGAAACAAAATTTTTAATAATAAAATTACTAAAAAACCCAGCTTAGAAATCTAATGGCAGTTCCCATTCTAATTTATAATGCAACTTATATCTGCGTTATATCTTCCTATTTATGTTTTTAAGTAAACCAATACTTGGAGTTTGTTATTATGATTATGTAAATGTGGTTCTTTTTTGGCTGAGCTAAATAGAATTGCATCATTATGTTCGCTTTCTTATTCAAATTTTTAAAATGTTCCTGGAGTTATTGACTATTTTCTTAATTCTTACAATCGTGAACTCTAACTACTCCATTAGCTCTGTAATATGCCTCTGGATTCTATTTTCCAAACAATCCAGTACTGTCGTTATGGTTTAAACTCAGATCTTTTCCCTGGAGCCTTCCCTCCTTCCTATTCCTTCCTAGGTCACTTCTTTCTAGGTCTGTCCAGCTGTCATCCTCTGCTGGATCCTCCAGTTCCTATAATTTCTGTTTCTTGGTTTTCTCCCTTACTTTTCTGAAAAATAGAATTAATGTTTTTCTGAGAAAGAACATACAAAAAGCAAAACACTTGAGGATTTCAACATCTAAAAAGACCCTGATAATGTGGATAGGGCATAGTACTTTTTGATAAGAAAAAAAAATCCCTATTTTTTGAAGGTAATGATCTATTGACCCCTTGTTTCTACTATCCTTATGAAGAAATTCAATGTAATTTTGATGCTTGATACTTGTCACGTGAATGCTTTTATTTTTCCTCTCTAGACCTTTTAAGGAATTTCTCTTGGTTTTTGATGTTCAGAAATTTCCCAGGGATGATTCTGGTCTGGGTCTTTGTGGGAGGTACTGTGCTGTGCGCTTAGTAACTCAGTCGTGTCTGACTCTTTGTGACCCCATGGATTGTAACCCATCAGGCTCCTCTGTCCATGGAATTTTTCAGCAAGAATATTGGAGTGGCTTGCCATTTTCTTTTCCAGGAGATCTTCCCAACCTAGGGGTTGAACCTACATCTCCTGTGTTGGCAAGCGAATTCTTTTACCACTGAGTCACCTGGGACACCCTAGGCCTTTTAAATCAAGAGACTCAGATTGAAGATAATTTCTTGTTTCGTGTGTGTGCGTGCATGTGTGTGTGCGTGCGTGTGTATGGGGGGTAGACAGTCTGTCTGGTTATACAGAGAAAAGCAGGCGGCCACACTGTGTATGCAGTCTTATCCACGTTTTCAGTTCCTTGCCTCACCAACCTTCCACAAGACTCGATGACCTCAAGACCAGGCTTTCTAGGGCTCCCTGGGGGCAAACTGATGCTCTGTTCTTTGTTGCTCACTCTTGCAGTGTTTAGGTGGCTGGGTCTCCATTCTGCATCACATTTTACCCATTTTTTTAAATCTAAAGAGATGTTATATCATCCATTTGGTCTTTTGCACCACTGACATATTTATTCCTGACATTCTAGAACTGACATTTTATGACGTGTATAGGCTTGTGTTAAACTCACTATATTTCACCAGAAGTCTAAAGAGCTTTTTTTTTTTTTTTAATTTTATTTTTTTATTTTTGTTTAATGCTTATTCCATTTCACAGTACTGTATTGGTTAGAGTGGATCTTTGAAACAAAAATGGTCATAATTTGCTATGGAAGGAGTTATTGGGAAAACGTTTCCGAACAGAGCAAAGAATTAGGAATATCCTCTTTTCTTTAGTAAACATAACTCCTTGCCTGCTGGCAGCAAGTGATATAAATGACAGCAATCAACTCCAGCCTTTCCCTCTTGCCTGAAGTCTTACCCATTGCTATCTTCACCAATGCCTCCTTGCTTGCTAACAATGAAATCGTCTACTATTTTACGTACTTTGATCAATGAGTACAGAGCCAGGAGTCACACTGAGTGTCAGTCTGCAAATCTGACCTGAATAGATTACAAGGATAGTTAACTGTAGAGACCAGATGTTACTTCATCTTAAGGGCACTAGATTCTGAATACTTTTCTTTTATTTCTTTACAATTTAAGCAAAGGCAAGAAAGATGGCTTCCCAGGTGGCTCAGTGGTAAAGAATCTGCCTCCCAATGCAAGAGATGTAGGAGAGGCAGGTTTGATCCCTGTGTTGGGAAGATCCCCTGGAGAAAGAAATGGTACCCTGCTCCAGTATTCTTGCCTGGGAAATCCCATGGACAGAGGAGACAGACGGGCTACAGTCCATGGGGTCACAAACAGTCGGACACGAGTGAGCACAAGAAGAAAGATGCTGATATCATGACACTAAGACAGCTGTGCTTTATTACTGATGAGGCATCTGATATTCTTTCCCTAATAATAGGGAAACCCTTCTAATTCAGAGAACAATCTGAATCTCCATATCCCCAGGTTCGGCATCCATGGATTCAGCCAACCATGGATGAAAAATGCTTGGAAAAAATTTCCAAATAGCAAATATTTGCCACACACTGGCAACTATTTACATAGCATTTGCATTGAATTTACAACTATTTACATCGTATTAATATTGCAAGAAACCTAGAGATGATACCTAAGGTGTATGGGATGATGAGTGCAGGTTATATGCAAATACTAAGCCATTTTATATGAGGGACTTGAGCATCTACAAATTTTGGTATCTGCAGGGGTAGGGGTTGGGGGATAGGTTGTCTGGAACCAATTCCCGTGGATACTGAAGGTCAACTATAGTATATCTCTCATAGACTTGTTAGGTACCTACACTGGGGCCAAACTGCAGAAGTTTGCATCCTGCTTCTACTCCTGTGACTTTGGGCAAGATACTCATGTCTCAGTTTCCTCATCTATGAAATGCTGACATGGGGATACATTGAAATAAGGGTACAATAGTAATGAGATCATAGGGTCATTGTGGGAATAAAATTAAAATAATGTCTCATGCATTGTAAGTACTATATAATTGCTGGTTATGATGATGGCTGTTATTTCACATGGCAGAATGTTGGGATTGTTACTTTGGTTTTAAAGAAATTCAGTAGTGTGTGTGCTCAGGCACTAAATTGTGTCTGACTCTTTCCAACCCCATGGACTGCAGCCCACCAGGCTCCTCTGCCCATGGGATTTCCAAGGCAGGAATACTGGAGTGGGTTGCCATTTCCTCCTCCAGGGGATCTTCCCCACTCAGAGATCAAACCCACGTCTCTTATGTCACCTGCATTGGCAGGCGGGTTCTTTATCACTGAGCCACCAAGTAATTACTATATAATTTGCAGCTATGAATATGGCTGTTGTTATTACCAATGGAAAGATGTTGGGATTGTTACTTTGGTTTTAAAGAGACGCAGTAGAGGAAAAACAAAACCGAACAGTCTGGAGTCACAGCTGTTGATCAAACACAAGATGTGGAACTGATTCCTTAGCAACCAAGCCTCAAATGACGAATGAGAGACTCATATTTGAAGACCCCACCTTGTTCCTTTTCTATGTAAATTGTTGTCAATATTTCCAAGGTGAAAGTTTGAGTTGGCCTGATGTAGTTAGTATTCCACACGTGAATAGAAAGGGTCTGAGGACTCCTCGGGTGCCCACGTGACATCCCTAGGTTTCCTTTTTCCTTCTCTTCAGGAAATCCCCTTCCTTATCTGATTCTATAAATAGATGCAACGTGTTCATGACCAGCTCCAGGTCTGGCCGAGGAGTTTTCATGAGAAATGAGTTTTCGCTGTGGTCTCTCTGCAGCCCTGAGCCCTTGCCCAAGGGTGGGGCTGGCAGGCAGGAGGGCCTGCACGCGGGAGCCAGAGACCAGCATACAGAACAGGGGACCTCCCCTTGACTCTTCTCTCTATGGAGGACTGCAATCGGTTGGAGAGCGCCCAGGAGCAAGAGTCTGTCAGATCCAAGTTCCAATTTTACCTCGATTCAATTTCTCACAGCTTTATAAACTTTGGTTTCTTCATCTGTAAAGTAAACACTTCTCAGTGTTGTTACACAGAGCAGATGAGTACGTTAGTACATACAAAATTGTTTTGCCAATCACAGAAGCCTTATACTTCCATTCCCATTCTTTCCTCCTTCGTCAGCTACCCATGATTATTAGTCCAAAACCCCCTCTCCCAGATTCCCCTCGCCAGGCAGGCTCTGTTTGGGTGACACTGGGATGTGAGAGGCCTGGCGATGATCCTGTAGGACAGGGGTCCCCCACCTCCGGGATCTGATGCCTGGGGATCTGAGGTAATAATAATAGAAATGTCATACAGTAAATGTGATGCTGTGGATGAGATGGTTGGATGGCATCACTGACTATTGATGGACATGAGTCTGAAGCAAACTCCGGGAGCTGGTTGATGGACAGGGAAGGTTGGCGTCTTGGAGTCCATGGGGTCACATAGAGTGGGACACAACTGAGCAACTGAACTGAACTGAACTGGATGAAATGTGATGCACCTGAATCATCCTGAAACCATCCCACTGCCCTGGCCCATGGAAAACTGATCTTCTGCAGAACTGGTCCCTGGTGCCAAGAAGGTTGGAAACCGCAGGAACAGAGTCAAAGAATCGCCTCGCCCAGGCTCAGTGGGGTTGACACAGTGGGTTGAGGGTGTCACCTGTCCATGGAGGGCAGAGACTGGGGGCTTCTGAGAATGTGAACACACCTGTGCTGAGTTGTTTTCAGGAACCCCAATGCTTTCCCAGCCCAGAGCCATTACAGTCCAAAGTTTTCTCAGCTTCTTGGGGGAAAAAAAAAACAACAAAGGGAGCTCAAGAGTGGATACAGCAAGTTCTCTTCAGAACACATTCTTGGCCAGGCTTAGCTGCTTACTGATTCTGAATCTCTGGTGATTTGCTAGAAGTAGGGCCTCAGTCTTACAGCATGAAATCTTTCCTAGAGCACAAAGATTCTCTTCCTGCCCGCCCCCTCTATTTTGTGCGGAGAGGATGGAGACTTTGGCATTAGTAAGATACTTGGCACACCTCTATGACTTCTCATTCAGAGAATTTCAGACTCTCCGAAAATAAAACTAAACTCAGTTTAGTGCCCTTCCATTACGGTCATGGTTATTTTCCAGGCAGGATCTCTCTACTTCTAGTTGATTATCAACAAATGCCCCTCTTTCTCCTTTTGTGTAAGATCTGGGAGGGATGTCTTAACAGGCTAACTTCTGTTTTCCTTTACTATTTTGTACTGATTTGACCTACATAACACCATTTTCCCTTAATTAGATCAGGTCATCACCCACACTGGAAAAGTCCCAGTTTGTGTAAAAAGGCAAACCCTCATAGCTTGGAGTGCACTTTGGGTTAAACTCAGATGCCATCTTGATACCCTCCATCTCAGGATCTTCTATTTCCAAGCTACTTCTCATCTTATAATGATCCACTGGATCTACTGGATCTACTGGAAGTTGTGGAGAAATTCTGTCAGACCTCAAGTCTGCCCAGGCCACAGGTATCTAAGGCCAAAAGAGGGCTGTGTTGAGTGAAAAGCAGTATTTTTGTTGGGGACTCTTGAAAGTTCATACCAATGTTTTCGAGGGGGACCCAGATGGTATTTCACATGGGTTTGCAAACAAGTCTTTCCTGTGTTGGCCATCTGTGACATCACCCGAGAAGTTGCAGCAAAGCCCCTCAACCTCAGTTGAGCAGAAGACCTGGTACCTGGTCGAGGTTGCTCCCATTAGCTGCCACTGACCCAGGCAACCACTGAAGGCGCTGCCGCTCTGGGGGAGCAGCGCCGGATGCTGGGGTGGTGAGCTTTCCTAGTCGCAGCAAGCGGGGGCCTCCTCTCCAGGGGCAGTGCACGGTCTTCTCTTTGGGGTGGCTTCTCTTGCTGCAGAGCACCAGCTCTAGAGTACAGCCTTCTGCAGAGGTGCAGGGGCTAAGTCGCCCCACGGCATGCGGGATCTTCCCAGACCAGGGATTAAACCTGTGTCTCCTGCGATGGCAGGTGGATTCTTAACAACTGGACCACCAGTGAAGTCCATGTTCCTGAAGTCTCACAGAGAGTTTTGCGAGGTAACAGCACTTCCAAATGTTACTTGCCTCCTCCTCTCACCTGCTGAGAAGCTGCCGTTTGCTCACAGGGGATGCACCAGTGGGAACTCCTGGGTCCTGGGCACTATGCAGTTTGCTCCTCTCACACTGAGCATGATGCTGAAGCAGCCTGGTGAGCACTTTCCTAGGGGTGCTTCACTCCCTTGGACCATAAATCTATCTCCAATCCTCCTTCCAAATTTCAGCCAGAAGCACAGTTTGAAAACCTACTTTGTTGCAGAGAAGCCTAACAGTGTGATGAATCAAAGACTTTCAAGGATAAAAGTACATTTCATTAGGACAAAATTATATGGCAGATGGAAAAAATAAAAATAAAGGAGATACTGTCTCCAGATATTACATAAGAATTTTCATGTATATATTTTTTTGGTAGCAGATAAAAATGAGTATCAAGTTGTCTACATGTTTAGATTCCATCAGACACATTTCAAAGTGATGTGTACTTTTCCTTTAAAACATTAACATTTGCAATCTGTTGGAAATTACACCCTTGGCAACCATGGATACTTACATGGAAAAATTGTGAAAGTTATCTTTAAAACAAGTGAGTGAGTGTAGAGATTTTCAAAATTCTTTGGAAAGAAAGGTGAGCTGTGAGCAAAAATGTTTGAAGACCTCCACTTCAGAGTGTCATTCTTTTTCTTTCTTTCTTTTTTTTTTTTGGCCGCACTGTATGTGGGATCTTAATTCCTTGACCAGGAATTGTGTTCCTCTGCCTTGGAAGCTGGGGTTTTAACCGCCAGACCACCAGGGAAATCCCAAGTGTTTTGCAAAGATGCTGTCAACAAGTGACTCATTCCTATGAATTTTGTTTCACAGATTTCTTTTCCTTGAAGGTTTTTATATTGTGCTTGTTCAAATTTGTTTCTCATTGGATACGCTGAAGAACAATAATTGCATGAAAGAGTTCATGTTAGTATGGTGCATCCTCCATCCTGAAGGGGCTGATCCATCTACTGCTATTAGACACTGGCCTTAAGCAAGTAGACCTCAGGTTGCCAATCACTAGATGAGAGAACACACCTTGCTGGGACCACGATAACACATTTGATTTAAGGCCTCATCTGTTCCCATTCTCTGCTGCCTTCTCCTCTTTCTGCTTTTTAATGTTTAAAAAAAAAGTTGGCAAAATTGAAGATTGGCAAGAAGGATGAGTGGGAAGGGAACATAATTAGTGAGTAATCCTTAGTCTTCTCTGTGAAGTTATTTTTGTTGTCCTTCCAACCTTCAAATAACAGCTGGGAGGGAAGAGTGGAGAAGAAATGGGTAAGCTGATTATCAAGAGAATCTTTTCCTGGTTGGAAAAAGAATAAGTGTCCCAGGAGAAAGTGACGGACTCCTATGAATGCTGCCCAGGAAAGCATTTTCCTTCAATATCTTCACACTCTTTTCTGCTGGTGAACAAGAGAAGCGGCATTCTGTGGCTGGAAGTGGGCAAGTTCACTTCCTTCTTTGTTCTGGGAATGAACTGCAGGGTGACATCGAACAGTGAAAACTGGAAATGTAGCCAGTGCGGCCCTGAACTGACATCTATGTATCTGTATTTATTTAACTCATGTTTTAAATTACATCCCACTTGGAAATTTGTCGGCAAAGACTGAGAAACTGCGTTTGTTAGCGATTGATACTGATAAGTCTATACACACAGTTTTACATACATATCCACACACATGTGCTTTATGGGAATGTTTACCTTTTGGCTCCTTGTGCTAGATGTTCTGATGATCAGCACTGCAGTCCCAAGAGCAGCCAGATGGTTGGTTCACGTTATACAAGCACGTCTTCAAGCACCAGTGCTTATCAACCAACAGCGCAGGCGTTGTGACTAAGACGGAACAATCAAGTCTCCAGAGCCGCTCTTGTTGACCCCAGGCTCAATGTGAGGGCCAGCAGGCTGTCACATCTACACACACAGAGGGGGTGGCTGCAACTGCTGAGCCTGGATGTCTGTCTAGGAGTTCACTGCCCCAGTCTTCTTGGCTGCCCATGTTCAACCTGGGGGCCGGTATTTCTTGTTCCGATGACCCGCATGTGTGTCCTCTGATAGGTGGGCCAAAGGGAACCTGAAAGAACCACAGGGTTTTTTCGAGCCACATGCCAGGCTAAACCCACAGCCATCATGGTGCGAATGACCAGGCTGGATGCCCCTCCACTGCTGGCCCAGAGCTTTGCAGCGATTAGGCCCTCAGCTTGAGGGCAAGGCACCTCCAGTCACTGGGTATCATTGTCCCTACCCCGGGTCGGCAAGATGTGAACGGGGATTCCACATGGAGGCTGGAAGTTGCTACCCAAAAGCCCCACCTCTGAAGAGCCCAGAGGGATGTACATCCAAGCAGGCTTCAATCTGCTTCATGTTTTTGGCCAAGTGGGAGGAAGAACGTGGGAGAGCCCAGGACGTTCCCAGAGACGAAGAGGGCCCTGGCTCGGTGTGGCTCCTTTCTGAGTGAATTCTGCTGGCTCGGGCACAGATGCTCACAGCTGTGTGAAGGGCGCTGCAGGGGGCACAATGGCCGCTGTGTGTGCCGGAGTACAAACCGTCCCACACAGGCCTGGGCCGGAGAAACAATGGGGCAGCAAACAGCCTTCAGAACAATGCACTCATTTCCTGTCCTCACACTGGGCTGAATGAGGCTCTGTAGGCTGGTTCCACCTCACCAAGAGCCCTCCACAGACAACATCATTTGAGCAACCTGTTGTTCATCAGGCATGACAGACACACAGACAAAGAAGAGAAATGACAAGCATTTGGGATGTTTCTTTTCTCCCCCCTGCAAGCAAGATTTAATTTAAACTTTTTTTTTAGGCCCCGATAAAACAGTGTGATAAAAACATTGGAGAGATGTTAGAAACTATTTCAGTGTTAAGTCTTTCTGACATGAAGTGCTTGTGATTCATTATCTCTGATAAAAACATGGGTGTGAAGCTCTCTGGGTTTTTCTGCTTGTCAGCAAGCCAACTGGCTCTGCTGTGACCTCACCTCTCTATGTCTTGCCCAAGCACCCATTCTCCTGCAGGAGAAAGTCCTACTGGGAGTTGGTTTCAGATTGTTGTTGACTCACTAAATCATGCCTTTTCATACTGTTCATGGGGTTCTCAAGGCAAGATACTGAAGTGGTTTGCCATTCCCTTCTCCAGTGGACCACATTCTGTCAGACCTCTCCACTGTGACCCATCCATCCTGGGTGGCCCCACACGGCATGGCTTAGTTTCACTGAGTTAGACAAGGCTGTGGCCCATGTGATCAGATTGGCCTGTTGTCTGTAATTGTGGTTTCCGTCTGTCTGCCCTCTGATGCCCTCTCTCAGGGCCTACCATCTTACTTGGGTTTCTCTTACCTTGGATGTGGGGTAACTCTTCACAGCTGCTCCAGCAAAGCACAGCTCAGATATGTCAAATTTGCTGGCATATTGAGTGCAGCACTTTCACAGCATCATCTTTCAGGATTTGAAATAGCTCTACTGGAATTCCATCACCTCCACTAGCTTTGTTTGTGAAGTCAAGGCCCACTTGACTTCACATTCCAGGATGTCTGGCTCTAGGTAAGTGGTCACATCATCATGATTATCTGTGTCATGAAGACCTTTTTTGTACAGTTCTTCTGTGTATTCTTGCCACCTTTTCTTACTATCTTCTGCTTCTGTTAGGTCCATACCATTTCTGTCTTTTATTGAGCCCATCTTTGCATGAAATGTTCCCTTGGTATCTCTGATTTTCTTGAAGAGACCTCTAGTCTTTCCCATTCTGTTGTCTTCCTCTATTTCTTTGCATTGATCACTGAGGAAGGCTTTCTTGTCTCTCCTTGCTATTCTTTGGACTCTACATTCAAATGGGTTTATCTTTCCTTTTCTCCTTTGCTTTTCACCTTCCTTCTTTTCACAGCTATTTGTAAGGCCTCCCCAGACAGCCATTTTGCTTTTTTGCATTTCTTTTTCTTTGGGATGGCCTTGATTCCTGTCTCCTGTACAGTGTCACAAATCTCTGTCCATAGTTCATCCAGCACTCTATCAGATTTAGTCCCTTAAATCTATTTCTCACTTCCACTGTATAGTTATAAGGGATTTGATTTAGGTCATACCTGAATGGGCTAGTGGTTTTCTCCACTTTCTTTAATTTCAGTCTGAATTCAGCAATAAGGAGTTCATGATCTGAGCCACAGTCAGCTCCTCGTCTTGGTTTTGCTGCCTGTATAGAGCTTCTCCATCTTTGGCTGCAAAGAATATAATCAATCTGATTTTGGTGTCAACCATCTGGTGATGTCCATGTATAGAGTCTTCTCTTGAGTTGTTGGAAGAGGGTGTTTGCTATGACCAGTGCGTTCTCTTGGCAGAACTCTGCCAAAGCAGCCTTTGCCCTGCTTCATTCTGTACTCCAAGGCCAAATTTGCCTGTTACTCCAGATGTTTCTTGACTTCTTACTTTTGCATTCCAGTCCCCTATAATGAAAAGGACATCTTTTTTGGGTGTTAGTTCTAGGACAACAGACTGGTTCCAAATCAGGAAAGGAGTACGTCAAGGCTGTATATTGTCACCCTGCTGATTTAATTTATATGCAGAGTACATCATGAGAAATGCTGGGCTGGAAGAAACACAAGCTGGAATCAAGATTGTTGGGAGAAATATCAATAACCTCAGATATGCAGATGATACCACGCTTATGGCAGAAAGTGAAGAGGAACTAAAAAGCCTCTTGATGAAACTGAAAGTGGAAAGTGAAAAAGTTGGCTTAAAGCTCAACGTTCAGAAAACGAAGATCATGGTATCTAGTCCCATCACTTCATGGCAAATAGATGGGGAAACAGTGGAAACAGTGGCTGACTTTATTTTGGGGGGCTCCAAAACCAGTGCAGATGGTGATTGTAGTCATGAAATTAAAAGACACTTACTCCTTGGAAGGAAAGTTATGACCAACCTAGACTGCATATTAAAAAGCAAAGACATTACTTTGTCAACAAAGTCCATCTAGTCAAGGCTACAGTTTTTCTGGTGGTCATGTATGAATGTGAAAGTTGGACTGTAAAGAAAGCTGAGTGCTGAAGAATTGATGCTTTTGACTTGTGATGTTGGAGAAGACTCTTGAGAGTCTCTTGGACTGCAAGGGGATCCAACCAGTCCATCCTAAAGGAAATCAGTCCTGGGTGTTCATTGGAAGGACTGATGTTGAAGCCGAAACTGAGGCGATTATCTGACTCATTTGAAAAGACCCTGATGCTGGGAAAGATTGAGGGCAGGAGGAGAAGGGGATGACAGAGGAAAAGATGGTTGGATGGCATCATCAACTCCATGGACATGGGTTTGCATGGACTCTGGGAGTTGGTGATGGACAGGGAGGCCTGGCGTGCTGCAGTTCATGGGGTCACAAAGAGTTGGACACGACTGAGCGACTGAACTGAACACTAAGTCGTGTCTGACTCTTTGCAACTTCATGGACTGTAGCCCTACAGACTCCTCCGTCCATGGGATTTTTCAGGCAAGAATACTGGAGTGGGTTGCCATTTCCTTCTCCAGGGGCTCTTCCTGACCCAGGGATAGAACCCGAGTCTTCAGCACTGGCAGATGGATTCTTTATCTCTGAGCCACCATGGAAGCCTTAACTTGAATAGCTCTCAAATAATGACAATGATAATAACAGCCAACAGCTACTAAGGCACTTATTAAGTAGCAGGCCTAGTTTTAATTCCCTGAACCCTCACCAGAACCTTATGAGGTGAGTACGATTCTTGGTCTCATTTTACAGATAAGGAAACTGAGGCATGGAGAGGGTGAACAACTTTCCTTTTGGTCATGCCACATGGCTTATGGAATGTTAGTTCCTTGACTGGGGATCAAACCAGCACCCCCTGCAGGGAAAATGGGAAGTCCTAATCACTGGGCCACCAGGGAAGTCTGAGGTTGACCAACTTGCCCAAGTTCATAATTTGCCTTATCAGATACATACCCAGCCTCTCCTGTGAAGCCACCTGTGCAGGTAATCTTCTCCTCCCCATGTCTGTGATGGAATGGCATCCATAGCTCTTGCATGAGACGTCTCAAGAGGGCATTGAGAGGGCTTCCAGGGCAGGCAGTGTTTTGAGAAGATACAAGAGAGGAAGGGGGAAGAAGCCTTGTTAACCTGAGTAGGGAAGGCATTTGGAACGGCAACCCCAAAAGGCTGCTTATACTCATGTCTGCCAATTATTCAAACACAAGAAGACCCTCCATATTGTTCAGAAGGCCATGCCCCACACATAGAGTGCTCCAGAGTGTTGGGGCTGGCCACACTAACCATGAGCATCCAATATGCCTCTAGACTGCTGATGATGGTCGGAGGGTTTCAGAGAGGTCAGATAGTGGCAGCAGGAAAGGGGAAGGCAGACTGGGGGACATCACTCAAGACAGAAACATGCCCTTGGGACTCTGGACCTGAAAGAGCCTTTAGACATGGTCCAGCCACTGATTCACTTTGTAAGTGAAGGGCCGGGGGGTTCAAGGGTGAAACTGCAGCAAAACCAAGTCCGCTTTCTCCACCTGCAGAAAAGAACAGATCAGAAGCTTCCCTGGTGGTCCAGTGTTTAAGACTTAGCCTTCCAATGCAGGGGATCTGGGTTTGATCTCTGGTCAGGGAAGGAAGATCCTACATGACCTGTGGCCTAAAAACCAAAACATTAAAAAAAAAAAAAAAGGCAGTATTGTAACAAATTCAATAAAGACTTTAAAAATAGTCCACCTCAAAAAATCTTAAAAAGAGAGAACAAAACAAGTTAGAACTATTTGTCAAATACTCACTGAAGCCCAAATGCTGTGCTAATTGACATCCTGGCAAAAATATAACAGGAAGGAGACTGAAGACATGATTCCTCCCCTCTCGAGGCTTACAATTTCCCTGGGGATACACACAATCCATAAAATTGACCACTGGTCGAAAGAGACCACTGGACTCTTTCCTCAACTCTTCCCTCGGGAAGCCAGTCACAGCAAGAACAGAGGAGACATGAGTTCAAGGGAGGATCAGGTGGAAGCTGGGAAGGGCTTCTATTAACCGAAGTGCACCTGGCCTCCTACAGAGGTAGGCAAGAAGGCTGTGAATTTGTAGAGAGAAAGTAAAAAACGTGCAACGTGGAAATAAATACCTCTTGTGCTGAAGGACGAAGGAGCCATCAGTGAGAGCCACCCACACAGGCAGCAAACAGGCTTGTCTGGCAGGCACGGAGAGTGCGTGTCCACAAGCGGCGGGAAGTGATGTCATGAAGTGAAACTGGCATTAAAAGCGTTTGTTACACCATGAGGCACCTGGCCCTCAGGAATCTGCCCTGGTTTCATGGCGAAGAGGAACAAACCAGTCGTAGGCGACACCATGAGATGGGTCCGTGCAACGTTTCCCAGCACATCACTACCATAGCAACCCGGAAGTGACCTAATGGTGTCAGGAAGGGTGATGGCGCTTCTCACTGTCATCCAGGCGTGATGCTGGGCTCACACGATACATTGAGTAAGACAGACACAGCCCTGATGGGGTGTGTGCTTTTCACAGGTGTGTTGAGTCATAGGCGTTCAGCAGAAAGTCAGCACTTTTTATGTCATTCACAAGTAAGGAGGTCTAGCAATACTCAGCTGCAGTCAATAGTCAATGCATCTCATGGATGTTTAAATGTGTGAATAAGGTCCTGGGTTCACCCTGCCCTGTCACCGCTCCAGTGGAGAGACTGGCCTCCACGCGTCACTCTTCTGCTCTGCTAGCGAGGAGTGGGGTAATGTGTGGTGGCCGTCTTGTGTGGTACTCCCATTTCTAGATGTGCTGCCTCCCTGTAGAAGTTGTGGAAGAAAAATTTCGCCTGCCATACAGCACTGGTATACAGGAGGTGTATCAGGTGGCTGCTGTAACAAACTGTCACACGTTCAGTGACTTAAAACAATACAAATGTATTATTTTGCAGTTCTGGAAGCCACAAGTTCAAAACAACTCTGACCAGACTAAATCAAGAGGCTTCTTTTTTTAAAAAAAACATGTATTTATTTGGCTGATTCGGGCCTTAGCTGTGGCACTTGGGATCTTCACTGTGCCCTGTGGGCCCTTACACTGTGGTATACAGACTCTCTCATTGTGGTGCATACAGGCCCAGTTGCTCACCTCATGTGGGACTCTAGTTCCCTGACCAAGGATCGAGCCCAAGCCCCTTGCATTGCAAGGTGGACTCTTAGCCACTGGACCACCAGCGAAATCCCCAAGGTGTTTCTTTTAGAAGTTCTAGGGGACAGTCCATTTCCTCGCTGGTTCTAGTTTCTAGAGACATCCTCTATTTCTTGGCTCATGGCCTCTTTCTCCACCTTCAGAGCCTGCAGTGGAGCATCTCCAGATTTCTTTGCCTCTGACCTCTTCTTCTGCCATCACATCCTTCTCTGAGTCTGACCCTTCTGCTTGTCTCTAATGAAGACCCTTATGATTACAGTGGGTCCACCTGAACAATCCAGGATAATCTTCCGGTCTTAACATCCTTAATTAAAAATCAGCTGCAAAGTCCCTTTCGCCACGTGTGGCAATGTACTCACTGTGGGCGTGAGGGCGTGGATATCTTTGGGGGACCATCATTCTGTTGATGGCATTCGGACCAGATGAACTGCACACCACACAGACATCAGCACTTCCTTCTAGAGTCCTTGTTCACCATCACCATGTGACCTTACCTAGATTGTCTTCCTACTCAACACCTCTGCCTGAACCTTCTATACATTGAATGACATTTGACTTCACCAAGAGGCTTCCCTATGGGAGCAGCTTTAGCAGCCTGGACTCAGAGAGAAGCCCAGTGTTTGACGCAAGTAAACATCTCAAGCCATCTTTTTTTCTCAAGTTAATGATAAGCATCTTGATGTTTGCTATTGCCAATAGGTTTACCAGTTTTCTATTAATGAATTTTTCCTCATAGCTACACAATGAGGAGGCCTATCTGTCTCTTCTGGGTTTATAGATGAATAAAAGCAAGGCCTGGAAAGGACCAGCTGGGCCTGGAAGTAGAGCTCGGTGATACAGAAGTCAGAATCATTTGCGTTTGGAATTTTGGCTTCAGCATTTCTTGCCTTTGCCTCTAACTGGAAAGACTGGAACCTCTCAGGTCTATCTTGTTTAAGTTACAGCTTAGAGTTACGAGATCAAAATTCTTTTATTCATCTTCTGCTGGCACAAGCCCTTTTTAATGGGTTTTGAACAAAGCTGTGTGACCCTGGGTAAGCAATTTAATCTCTCTGGTACTCATCCCCTTATCTCTAAAGTGGAGATGCCAATTCCTACCTCTGAGTTTTGTGTTAAATAATTACATTGAGTTACTGTGAAGTTCTTGTATAGCCCTTGATCACAGTGTGTGTGTGTGTGTGTGTGTGTGTGTGTGTGTGTGCATGTGATTAGTCACGTCCAACTCTTTGTTACCTCATGGACTGCTGCCCGCCAGGCTCCTCTGTTCATGGGATTTTCCAGGCAAGAATGCTGGAGTGGGTAGCCATTTCCTCCTCCAGATCTTTCTGGCCTAGGGATCGAACCTGAGTCCCCTGTGTCTCCTGCACTGGCAAGTGAATTCGCTCAGAAGTTAAAGCGTCTGCTTCCAATGCGGGAGACCTGGGTTCAATCTCTGGGTTGAGAAGATCCCCTGGAGAAGGAAATGGCAACCTACTCCAGTATTCTTGCCTGGAGAATCCCATGGACGGAGGAGCCTGGTGGGCTGCAGTCCACAGGGTCACAAAGAGTCAGACATGACTGAGTGACTTTACTTACTTACTTACTTACTTGCCACCTGGGAAGCCCCACGATAGTTGCAGCCAAATCTTTCATGAAATGTCAACACTCTCAATGTCTGGGCTTGAATCTTCATGAGATGCTTTGTTATGTGCATGACGGATCTCTTTTGAATTCAATTATAAGGATTTGTGCAATCACTCAGTAGCTACATACTATTAGTCATTTTCTCAGGCTATTGATGATATTCTTCACATAACAGAGCCAAAATCCTTACTGAAGATAAGAAAAATTACATTGATTTCTTTTTCCAGTCAACCAGTTCTGTCTTTCAATATTAGGAGATTAGATAAATCAGAGAAGTTTTCATTGAAAAATCTTACAGATTAGTACTGAGTTATCTGTTGTTTTGTAACTTATTTGGTGAGTATTGTTTCTAGTATATGTAGTATATATATGTAACTGTTTTATATATATATATATGTACCTATGTATACATATATATGTGACTGTTCATCTTTTTACATTTAAATCTTATTGTGTTTTTAAGGACCCCTATCCTTAATCACTTTTTTGGGCCAAATTATTACACAATTTTTTCATATGAAAATGGAAATACTAAAATGAATTTACCTCTATAGGATGCTTGTCAAGAAAAAATTATTTTATACTTTTTTATGTTTCAAACTTAAAGCACCTTAACAGAAATAAAACTGCTCTTTCAAAGTCTTCTTTATTCCAGATACTGTCAGTGGGAAGACATGCATTTCTATCTCTGTAATCAAGGTGTGTTACTGTGCTACTGCCTGCTGTTCTTTTCATCATATTTTCGCATGTGGCTAGCTATTGCTTTGTAATCTTTAAGAATCTGTGTAAGCAGGCATACATTCAATTATGCATTATGACGACTGAATAGTCAACTCCTTCACTAATCTTAGTAGTAGGGAAATGAGGACACATTGTCTTTCTGTGGCAGATCTCATCTTCTGGTTTCTGAAAGTGGCCACAGCAACATATATGCCATCTTACTTGATTTTCTCTCTTTTTGGTGGCACTGTGGTTAAGACTCCTCACTTCTGATGCAGGAGGCATAGATTCTATCCCTGGTCAGGGAACTAGATACCCCATGCCACACGGTGCCACCAAAAAAAAAAGAGAAAATAAAGTGAGATGGCATATATGTTGCTGTGGCCACTTTCAGAAACCAGAAGATGAGATATGCCACAGTTACCCATAGAACTTTCTGCAATTATGGATATTTTCCGTTTGTGCTTACTATCATATGAGGCCATGGAGCAACTACAGTGTAGTTGGTGTGCATGAAAAGTAAATTTTAAATTTAACTTCAGTTCATTTAAATTCAAGTAACTGCATGTGGCTAATGGCTGCCACACTGGACAGATTAGCCCTCAGCCTTTGCATCTTCTTGCAGAAGCAACCATACCATCATGGAGCAGAAACGAGCCATCCCTACTGAGCTCTCTCCACACTCCTAGCTCTTGGAAGCATACAAGATAAGAAATAATTATTGTTGGTTTAAGCCACTCAGTTTTGGGGTGATTTGTTATACAGCTGTTGATAATGAACACACTCTATTTTGCTTTTGTTGTTGTTCTCTATAGCAAATGAAGATATGCAAGCCTCTTCACTCGTGTGTGTGTGTGTGTGTGTGTGTGTGTGTGGCTGTGCCGGGTCTTTGTTGCTGTGAGTGACTTTCTCTAGCTGCAGCGAGTGAGGGCCACTCTCTGCTTGTGGTTCGAGGGCGTCTCATTGGCGCGGCTTCTCTGGCTGCAGAGCTTGGGTTCTAGGGCTCAGGCTTCAGTGGCTGAGCAGAAGTAAGACGCCTTAACCACTGGACGGGAAGGCTTAGCTGCTCTGCGGCACGTGGGATCTTCCCAGACCAGGGATCCAACTGGTGTCCCCTGCACTGGCAGGAGGATTCTTACCCACTGGACCCCCAGGGAAGCCCCCCACAAGCCTCTTCCACCTTTCAAAGGCCATCTAGCTATGGTTTCTCTTCAGAGCCAGATTTCCTGAACAAGTTGCCTACACTTCACCATCCTTGCTCACAGCTTACTCATTAGTCAACACCCACTAGGATCTGGATATGGATGAGGTCAGAGTAACATTAGTTCAGGCTCCTCTCACTCACCCTGTCTTTCTCCCTACCTATTTCTGAGTAAATCTCACTCTGGCAGAAAAGGCCACCTCAGGCTTGCCTGGTAGCTCAGCTGGTAAAGAATCTGCCTGCAATGCAGGAGACCCCAGTTCAATTCCTGGATCAGGAAGATCCTCTGGAGAAGGGATAGTTACCCACTCCAGTATTCCTGGACTTCCTTGGTGGCTCAGACGGTAAAGAATCTGCCACAATATGGGAGACCTAGGCTTGATCCCTGGGTTGGAAAGATCCCCTGGAGGGCATGGCAACCCACTCCTGTATTCTTGCCTGGTGAATCTCCATGGACAGAAGGGACTGGCGAGCTACAGCCCTTTGGGCTGCAAAGAGTCAGACATGGCCAAACAACTAAGCACAGCACTCAGCACTCCTGGATGAGAAATTGCTAAAAACAAAAAATGCACTCTTTTTTGGTAGACTAGTAAAAGATACCCCTTTAAGACACCCTTACCTGAAGCCTGACACAGTTCGAGGCCAAACAAGTGGAGTGTGGGTGGATGTCAGCCCCTCCCCCCCCAACCCAGGGCCAGCCCTCCTCACCCAGGGCACCAGCATCGTGAATGGCATGATCCAGGTGACTGCTATGTTTCTGGGGCTCCCAAGCTTTCTCACATGTGGTCATCAACACTCATGTCAGGGGGGTGCTCTGGCCCCTTGTGGACACCTGTGGCCCATGAAGTCTCTTGAGGGGACATCTCATAAAGCACCCTGGATGTGGACCCCCTTCCCAGCCCAAGAGCTCCCCCAACTCTTCCCATCCCATGAGCAAAATCCTTGGGATCTTCAAAGGGAGATGTCTTCCTAGGACTCCTCTCTCTAGCAAAGGTGCACCAGGATCCTCGGTGAAATGCAGGGACCCACCCGGCTGGCCCACTGTGTTGCATGAAGACTACTAGGAAAACGGCTCTTTCTGCTGGCGTCAGATCCACTCCCGGGGCATGACCGGGGCCATGGGCCATGCAGCCCTCCCTACCGCATCCTCCTTCCTTACTCTGTACACCTCCCAGCATCAGCTCCCAGAGTTCCTCCTGATTCTCTTTTCCCTTCACAAAGCTTGCTGGACCACCAGGCCTCAGATGTCATTTGGGGACCCAAAGGAACTTTATGATGGTAAACTCCCAAATGCTATTTTTTGCCCAAATTAGCCAGACATCTGGGTGGAGACTGCGGTTTAGGGTTTCAATTTCCTAGAACACAGTAACTCGATTACAAAAATGGGGCGGTATTTCCATGACAGCAGGTCTTCAGAAGTGGGATGGGTTACCTTCCGTCTCCGCTGGGCAGATCCAAGTTCATGGCACAGGAGGCCGAGGAGGTGGCTGTGTTCAGTCTCCGCAGGCCTGAGACACAGCAAAACAAGTGATACCCAAAGATATCCAAAGGTTAAAAACAATAAAATTCTGTAAAGTAATTATCCTTCAATTAAAAAATAAATAAATAAATAAGAGACACATTAGGATCTGACCCTCACATAGCTTGAGGGTACCTGGTTCAATATGCGAAATGTTCCAGTTCAGTAAGGGCCAGTTTATAACAAGGGGTTTTGATCTGTTTCAAAGATCCCAAAGTATTAGTAAGTATGTTGATTGTAACCAAATGCAAATTTTTCCAGGGAAACATGCCCACACTTTCCCCCCCTTATTACTCAGCTTTGGGACACTAAATTAATAAATGCAATGGTTGTTAATCAGATGATAAGCTTTTACATTTTTGGTCTAGGTTGAATAAACTCAGTGGTATTAAACAGATTAGAGTTTTCAAGAGAAAAGGAAATAATATTCTTCCCAAGATGATATTCTTGGATATCATTGTCAAAATGTTATCTGACTGGAAAACATTTCAGGAATGATTACCTTTCTTGTGTGTTTAATGAATTTCTCTTTTTCAGTATTAACTCTCATAATTCCTTCTCAAAATCCTGTGAAGTAGATCAATTTCCTTTCCAATCTGAATAAACCTACAGTCCTCAAAAATGATACTGATGGTTACTAAAATTCAACATTTTCAAGAAAATCTTTCAGTCACACATACTTTCTGGCTAATTTTATATTTAAAATCAAATATCCGTAGATTTTCCTAGGTCCTCTGATATAAATGTGGCATACTGGGAAATTATATGTAGAAGATTCATGTTAATAGTTCAAGAAACTGGCCAGTTAAACCGAATTTTCAACCTATAACTTGGATACTGATTCTTATGTAGAACAAAGCTAGAAAGAATTCCCTCTGCCTGCTGGCCTCTTGGGATAACTGGGTGTGGTTTATTTTCTTCTCTGACTGGAACAAAGATATGCAGGAAAATCTTCCTTCTACAACTCAAATTCCTTGTTCTTACAAACAAGCTTAAGAAGAGAGAGGGAAAAAAAGCAGTAGATCAAGCCTGGTTTAATCGTTTGCTTATATTGGTGCACATACTGGATTTTTTCGAGGTTAACAAAAGTAAAGCCACAGGGAAGACGTATGCAGCCGTATATTTAAGCTACTGGCTCACACACAGTTTATTGGCTGCAAGTATATAAAAGATATGAAGGCGGAAGAAAAACAGTAAGCAGTTATGAGACAACAAGTTTTCTTATTCTTTATTACTTTAAAGGAAGCTGGAACTCGATAACAATACACCACATACAGTTCAGAACCAAACAAAGCTGCTTAGTTATTTATTTTGCATTTGCTCCTTTAGGAAGTGAGGAAAAAAACAGCTCTACTGGCACTCAAGTTTATTTTCAATTAAAATCCCCAGAAATTAGAAAACCTCTCATAAAACAGTAGAAATGGAAAAAAATGTTATTCAGAAAAAAACTTTTAAGTATCCTAGTTTTCTGTAGCGCACTGGGTTATGTGATCAGTCTCATAAGGCCACTTAAAAAAATTATTCAGCCTCTGTATTCTTCTTTAGGATAACACATAATAGTGTCTGGCTCTCTGATGGATATACAAGAATAATTTATACTTTCCTAGTTTCAAGCACTGAAAACACTTTCCCCTCCCTGCAAAATTTTGCTATTTGCTCATGTCTCAAATGAATAAATGAGTGCTGCTGAGAGACCAGGGTCCTTGCTGCCATTGTGTTTTTTCTATTTAAAATTCAGAGCATTAAACACACTTGAGTACATCCAAGCATACATGCCATACCGTTATCACATACCGGAAGCCCCAATCAAGAGCACTGGGCAAAGGCCCGTTTCATAACATCATTAAGATGCGCCGAACGCTGCTGTTCAGAGAGGCTTTGTCAAAGCAGATCATAATGGCCTGTTGGAAGTGTGCAAACAGAAATTTATATTAAATTGTCCGGTTTCTCCTTTATTAGTATGGAATCCAGTTGCATTTCTAGTATATGGGCTCAGAGGTTCACTGAAAAGGCTTCCAGGTTTTAAGATTGTGAAATATCACCAAAATGAAGTACTAAAAAAAAAAAAACTTAACTGAAAAATATTTGAGTAAGTAGGTGCGGGTATAGTAATCAACCATAATGATTTTATCAAAACAAAAGAAGGAGTTTCTCAAGAGTGTGAAGGTGGACTGAACTTGTGAGTCACAAGGTGGAGTGTTTAATTTGGAACAAGTCAAATAAAAGCATTGCTTTCTTTTCCTTAAAAGCCTTTGGGACTCTCTATGTTATGTTATAATCTCAGAAAAGAAAGCTCGTTCATTAAAAAATTTTTTTTCCATTTTAAGTCCTGCTGACTGATGCCTGGGAGACAAATTTTACATGCTGGCTTCCTGAGTGTAGTCGTTAAGTAGGATGTTATCTGGAGATGCGATGGTAAAATTTTACTTCTTTAGACTCGATATTTTTCTTTGCCGTGTTCATTGATCACACATATGTGCTGAAACAATAAAGGATTTAAATGCATCAGCCTCTTAGCAAAATAAGAAGTGCAGAAAATGGGATGCAGTAATATCATCTCCTACTTCATTACTCTTCATTTAAATACATATGAATTGGGCTGGCCAAAAAGTTCCTTTGGTTTTTAAAAAAATCAAAGATACAGTTTTTGTTTTCACCAAGAACTTTATTGAACAACATGTTTGTTGTTTTGTTCCACTACTTTCTGCCATTTTTCAGGCAACTTCATAACTCCGTCTTCCCAAAACTTTTTATCTTTCTGAGCAAAGGACTGTTGCAGGTGCCTTTTACAGCCTTCCAAGGAAATTGTAATTTTTTTTTCCATGAAGAGAATTTTGTAAAGACCAAAACAAATGGGCATCGAATATGCAATGTCTGGTGAATACAGTGGATGAATCAGAACTTCCCAGCTAAGCTGTGACAGCTTTTACCTGGTCATCAAAGAAACATGCGATCTTGCGTTACCCTGATGGAAGATTATGCATTTTCTGTTTGAGAGCTGCTTTCAGTTGGTCTAACTGGGTACAGTACTTGTTGGAATGAATCATTTGGTTTTCTAGGAAAAGCTTATAATAGAGGATTCCCTGCGAATCCCACCGTATATACAACATCACCTTCTTTGGATGAAGACTGTCATTTGGTGTGGTTGGTGATGACTCACTTTGGTTGCCCGCAAATCACTTCCATCCCACATTATTGTACAGTATCCACTTTTCATCTCTTCACAATTTGTTTTAAAGATAACATTTTCATTATGTTTCATTAGAGAATCACATCTGGAAATATGGTCAAGAAGGTTTTCTGTTTTGCTAAACTTATGTGGAATCCAAATACCAAAGTGATCAGCATAACCAAGTGGGTACAAATTGTTTTCAACACTTGATTTGGATATTTTTAGTATGTTGGCTATCTCCCACATGGTATAACATTGATTATTCTCAGTTAACGTCTTCATTTGATTGCTGTCAACTTCAACTGGTCTACCCGACCATGAAGCATTGTCCAGTGAGAAATCTCTAGCATGAAACTTTGCAAACTGCGCTAGACACATTTCGTCAGTCACAGCGCCTTCTCCATATGCTGCCCAAGTCTTTTTTTGCCTTTCGGTTGTGTCTTTACCTTCCTTGAAGTAATAAAACATAACATGTCGACAATGTCGCCTTTTTCTTCCATCTTCAATACTAAAATGGCTACACAAAAATTCACCAATTTTGACTTTTTTTTTAAAAGATGCACATTGATATGACAGCTGTCACAATACAACCTACCAAAATTGCTTTGAATGAAGTTAAAGACAACCAAGTGCTGCTAGGGCCATCTTATGGAAATAGATGAACAAACGTTTTGGCCAACCCAATATGTATTTATTTATATGTGTATGTATTTATATGCATATGTATTATGTATATATATATTATGTATATGCACATACACATGCACATATATGTGTACACATGCAGATATCTGTAAAATCTAAAGAGACCCACTAAGACAAAAATTTCTTCACTGAATTTTGAGCTCTTTTCTGAATCTTGCTTTGTAGGTCTATAACAACAAGATACATACTGAGGCCTGTGGAATATAGGTAGTGGTGGAGATAGACGTATCCTGCTGGTGAAGTTACAGCTTCTACAGTGAATAGAGGAACACCTGTAGTAAACACAAATACTGACTTTCCTTTGATCCTTTTTGGGTAGCCAGAGATGTGTCAGAAGTATTTTGATGGCAAGCAACAGAAATGATGCTGGGTTAACGTCAGCAAAGCAGTGGGGGGTGCAGGGGGCTATTACTGGTAGGAGACTGGGGTAGCTCACAGAGGCAGAGGAACAGCAGAGGAGGGCAGCAACTGGAAGCCAGAAACAGGCTCCAGAAGCCAGCCCAGGCCTAAGCCCCAAACCCCTCGGTCTCTGTGGCTCTTAGTTCAAGTTTCTAAATCCTAGGGGAGAGAGACGGACTGGTCCACGTTGGGTTAGATGTTTATCTCCAGATCATCCAACAGCGGTCAGGGTCACACACCTGAGGGGCCATGTCTATAACTATTCCTCCCAAGGGGAAAGAGTTATGAGCTGCAAGCCACTGTAATTGGAAACTTCTAGACCTCAAGCACTGACACTAAACAGTTTATTGAGTATTGACTGTTAGTATGGTCGATGGAGACACAGTTGATGACGATGGAGAAAACTCAGCAGCAAGCTCTTTCTGCTTATTTCCCTATACAAAATAGAGACAATCATAACTGCTTCCATCATCCTAATACCAACCTTGCTGGGCAGTGGTGGGAAGTCACTGAGACTACCAAATCCAAGTGCCCAGAATATTCCAGACACAGAAGACACTCAATAAATGGCAGTCATCATTATGGCTATTTAAAAAAATCTGTTAAATGGGTATCATTGCAGTGTTCTTGTGAAAACGGGGCTAGGGATTTGCATGCAAGACTTACATTTAGATCTCTGAAGTATTCATTGTAATCTAAGGCATACCCCACCACAAATAAGTTTGGAATCTCAAATCCAGCATCTGAGCAGAGAGAGGAAGGGGAAAAAAAGAACGCAATTTAAATAACATAAATATAAAGCCATAAGCTGTTGCTGGCACTTAACATGTGAGGACCTTCCATTAGGCAGAAGTAAGTGAGAAAAGTGACAAATAACGCATAAGATGAACCCAGCAGGACCTGGGCCAGAGTGACTACTCAGGGAGACAGGACAAACCAATAAACAGACAGTGAAAAATGACTGCAACCCTTGTAGACAAAGCTGAGAAAGGGCTCAGGAAGCCCCATAGATAACAAGAAGTATGCCTGAGTTAGGCATATAGCACTGCTTTTTCAAAGCAAGGAGTATCCAGTGATATCATGCCAAAGGAAACACTGCAAGAAGCATGAAGTGCAGCTCAGTCAGAAGGTATCCCAGTGCTGTCGGATGAGAATAGGAGCGCAGGCTGTTGCAATAGGAAGCCATCCTCCCACTGCACTCAGTGTCCCCGGCGGAAGAAAGGGCTAGAAAGGGCTAGAAAGACAAGGTGAAGGGAGGCGGGACTGCTCAGCTTGAGGAAGACATGCTGAAGGTTACTCTAATGCTAGTCTTTGAATCCACAACGCAGATGATAGCAATTAACTCTCTGTCTCCACTGAGGGCAGGATGAGAGTGTGTATCGCATTCTTTGGGACTCTGTGGACTGTAGCCTGCCAGGCTCCTCCGTCCATGGAATTTTCCAGGCAAGAATACTGGAGTGGGTTTGCCATTTCCTCTCCAGGGGATCTTTCCAACCCAGGGATCGAACCCACATCTTCTGCATTTGCAGGAAGATTCTTTTCCACTGAGCCACAGCCCATTAAGGTACTCAGGTTAAGTAAAAAATGAATATATTGAAAGATGATTTTTATTGAAAAGGAATTTTTAAAAAGGTTTTTTTAATGTGGACCATTTTGAAAGCCTTTATTGAATTTGTTTCAGTACTGCTTCTGTTTTATGTTTTGGTTTTTTGCCTGTGAGGCATGTGGGATCTTAGATTCCCAACCAGGGATCTAACCTGGCAAAGTCTTAATCACTAGACTACGAGGGAAGTCCCTGAAAAGGATTCTTAAGGAACATGAAATAGTTCTTCTTCCTCAGGTTTTAAAACTGAATAAATGTGCCTGTAGCCCAATGATTTTTCAAATTCTTTCCAGTGTTGGGCAATCTTCTGTTAGTTTACTAGAGTATTGCAAATGAGAGATGTACTTGCTTACTTTTACAAAACAGTACTTTGGCATAGCCAGTGGACTTACAGCACAGAGACAGTTACCTCTGTGGGTAACGACTCACCTCCTCGTTGGTCCTTCTGATCAAGGATGCTTTCACATGGAGAAACCAACTGGTTATTGCTTGCAGAAAGTGCTAGAGGGGAGGGACTGCAATGTGCGTCACTGTTAGAAAGCCAGTTTGATCCCTCCAAACTGTAGGTTTCTTGAGAAAAATAATCAAAGAGGAGAAGCAGAGCAGAAGAAAAGGTGTCAGAAGACACAAGTGTCATTGAGCATAGAGGAAAAAGTCAACTACGAAAAAGGACCAAAAGTACAAAGCCTCAGAAATCTGAGAAGAAAGACAAAAAAACAAAGACTCTGAGCTAGCTAAAACAATATTAGCAAATCCCAGGAACTATGGTTGTAAAGATAATGGTGACTTTACAGTGAGTAATGCAGTCTCTACAATGGGCATGGGCAACTCAGACTGGGAAAAATTGGTTCCAAAGGTCAGACCTTCAAAGCTGTCATGGAGTAAAAGAATCTTGAACCAGCAGGTCAGGAGAACAGCCAGGAAAGAGTTGGCTGGTCTCTAGCCGGTGAGTGAGTGTAGCTCCTACCCTTATATTTGCACTTGCAGATGCTGCTTACAGATGGAGTGCAAGAGTAAGAGCCACGATAGTAATCAGATTGCCTGGGCTCAACAGTGACTGTACACTTACAGCTCTGTGACCCAGCAAGCTCTTTAACCTGGCTGTAATCAGTTTCATCATCTGTAAAATGGGCACAGCAATAGCACCTACTTTAGAGAAAGCTGTGAGGATTAAACACGTTCATCTCTTTGTAGCTCTTAAAACAGAGTCAGACACACCAAAATCTCTATGTCTATGAGTCTTCTTCCATTTGTAAATAAGTTCATCTGCAACTTATTTTTTAGATCCCATATATAAGGACCTACTGTATAGCATAGGGAACTACTATACTCATTACTTTGTAATAACTATAAGGGACAAGAATCTAAAACAGAATATATATGGGCTTCCCAGGTAGCTCAGTGGTAGAATCCGCTTGTCAACACAGAAGAGGTGGATTCGATCCCTGAGTCTGGAAGATTTCCTGAAGTAGGAAATGGCCATCCACTCCAGTATTCTTGCCTGGGAAATCTCACAGACAGAGGAGCTTTGTGGGCTACAGTCCATGGGGTGGCAAAGAGTTGGACATGACCAAGCATGCATGCATGTATCCACATATATAACTGAAGCACTGTGCTGCACACCAGGAAACTAACATGACATTGCAAATCAATTACACTTTAATTTTTTAATTAAAAAAAATTAATCTCTTACTGTTGTTGCTGCTCCTGCCGGTAAGTTGAGTCAATTGTGTCCGACTCTGTGCAACCCCATAGACGGCAGCCCACCAGGCTCCCCCGTCCCTGGGATTCTCCAGGCAAGAACACTGGAGTGGGTTGCCATTTCCTTCTCCAGTGCATGAAAGTGAAAAGTAAGTGAAAGTGAAGTCGCTCAGTCGTGTCCGACTCTTCACAGTCCCATGGACTGCAGCCCACAAGGCTCCTCTGTCCACGGCATTTTCCAGGCAAGAGTATTGGAGTGGGTTGCCATTGCCTTCTCTGAATCTCTTACTAGTGCTAGCTATAATTTTATTAACACTGTTGCTGTGACACAAGAAATTTGTAACTAGTTGAATATCTCTGAAGTGCATGACTTTCAACTTCAGTTGAAATTTTCTCTATATAGTATCTTAGATTATTTCCTTAGAAGATTTCTGTTTATTGACCTTGTTTGACCCTAACTATATTCAGATTATATTCTCCAAACCAGTAACTAGACAGGAACATGTTATTGGGTCTATCTGGCCAGAGCTAACATTGTCTAGATTTAAGACATCCATCCAGGAATGCAACTTGTTTTCAGAATAAAGAACCACTGGTTCAATGTCATTGGCACATTACCCATCCATAGCATGCTTCTCGTGCTAATGTTTGTTCAGCTTGCTGATGAGAACTGTAGCCAAATTATCCCAGTGCAAATGTAAGTTATAAAAATCCAGCCGAAGTCTGCCTATGCAAGTGAAAAAAAAATCGCCTCTAGTGTTAGAATAATAAATAATCAAGCAGCTTGTTTATCCTTTCTGGCATTACAACTATTCGTATCCTGGGGAGGATGGAGGAAACTGCTTTAGATGAGAAAACTCCTTGAGAACACATGTCTGAATTGAAGTGTGAAGATGGTATCTAGAGATATTTGCTCTAATTCTCTGTGTGGTTATCTTTGTGTTTGGAGGTGGTGGGGCAGAGTCTCGGATTTCCCTTTGTGTGCTATAATTCCGATCTGCTGAAGGTCAGCACTATTCGTTGTCTGCTCACAGTTCCTGGAGATGGTAGAACCCCTCAGCCTTCCCAGTGCCTCTCCGAGTCCAACAGAGACACAGAGAGGACAGACGGGTGGGGACAGAGGCCAAGGCAGGAATCCCGTGCATCCAAGTCAGACAAGGGTTGGGAGGTCACATCTCCCTCCAACCCCTAAACCCCATTTTAGCTGAGTTCTTAGGAATGAAGGTGCAAAGATTTTAGAAAAACCTAAAAATAAAAACATCCAATGTATACAACAGAATTCCTGGGAAAGCTGTAATTAGAAAAGGAAAACCCGTGGTTGTAGAGGGTTCTATTGCTGGAGACATAGAGCATTTATGGAACCATCAAATCTTTTATAGCTTCCGTTTCACGTGGAATGCTGACAACTCGGAAACGAAAGAGTCTTAAACACAAACCACCACCACTAGCCAATAAACAACCGACAACCACCCCGCCCCTCTCAAACACTTACAGTCAGGTCTAAAGCCATCACTTCTAGGTGTTCTCTTCACCAACAAACTACCCTTAGAAGAAAAAAAAATGCTTCAGTGATCCAGATAAAATGTTTGTGAATTACAAATAGAATTGAACATTATTAAAAATATATTTGAAACGTGCTTTCCCCCCCACCTCCCCTCAAGCATGTGGGGCATCAGCACAGCCCTTGAATTCCCTCCTCTGGCTCCTTATCAGTGAGATTCTGGATAAAAGGGAGGGAGAGGGGTGTGGGCACTGGGGCTCGGCCAGCTGCTCCTGGAAACAGCTAACAGAGGCAGATACACAGCAAAGCACGTCCTCTCCCCCTTCCTCTCTCTCAGGCTAGCTGTCAAATGGGCTGTTAGTTCAGTGTGGTCAAACCCTAATGCCCTAGGGCAAAGGGTTAGTGGTGTGGAATGGACTGCATTCTTGGAACCAGCGTCCTGTGTTAGCATCCCTCTTGGGGGATTTGGAGAGACAGAAGTAGTGATGATGTGAATGTGGTACTCACCTGGCTACCTTGATCATGCTGGGCTTGTACTTTTCTATGCTACTGAGCAAGGCTTTCATGGTTCTCCCGGTTCCAACAACATCCTTAGAAAAGAGGACAGACAAATTCAACCAGATGCCTTTGGGCTGCATTAAAAGGCTTTTCATCCAGACAGATGAGTCTAGCCCTTATTAATAATGCATCATAATTAGAACTGCCATCAAATTAGGAGCCCAAGTAGGAAGCAGAGCTGGTTATATTTTTTAGACAGGTGCCTCTTTCTGGAAGCTGGGTTTTGGGGGAATATGTTGGTGACTGTTTCCTCCTAGAATCCTTGAGCTGTGTCAAAAGGCCACATTCAGCGTTTGGCGAGCATGTGGGGCTCTTTGTCGAGTGCATTTGGACCCGTGCATGCGCATTCAAGGAGTAAATTTGGCCCTGAGGTTATGTAACACAACACAGGGCGCATGAATTTTCATGCACATGGGATGCATGTTGAATATGCTGGATGGACAGATAAACGCTTCCCCCTCTCCCCCTTCACGTACTCTCCTCACTTAATAGGAGACTCGATGGCTGGGAAGTGAGATGCATGTGGACAGCAGCTGGTGACAGCCTGTGAGCTCTGAGGGCACGAGGCTACCGTGAGCAGAGCTCACCCTGGCTGATGAGCCGCCGCGCAATTACAGCACAATGGGCAGGCGACACTGATTGTCCGTGGGACAGAAATCAGCTGTCGGGAGCTGATTATCAAAACACCAGGTCTGAATTTAGCCAGGGTCGGGCAGTGCCTTTAGCTGGAGGGTCTACTTCAAGGGTTTTGTCTGAGCCAGAACGGCACCTACATATGGCACAGCCAGGCGACTGTAACAAAAGCGCGACAAAAACAGCTCCCCTGAATTTTTGCCAGCTGATAAGACAGGCCTGCTGGGCTAAAGGATCCGTTATTTCTCTTTTCTTAAAAAAAAAAAAATTAACAGAAAAACAAATTAAATTAAACAATAGCTTTCCCTTGGATAGCAAATTTTTACACTGATTCTATTTATGATTTAGATGCTGAAGGGAGGGTTGTTTCAAGTCATTAGCGGTCATTAGCAAGTACATGGAATTAAGGGTGAGGAGAAGACAACCTTGGTTTCTCTATTTAAAAAATTTGGTTCTGTGGGCTTGTTTTCTCTTGTGAAGATGTCTGATTCACAAATAGATCTAAGAAGCAATTTAGACATGGGTGGCATTAGATACAAAAGGATAAAATACTACACAACTATTATTGCAAAGCTTCCATTCTAAGTTATTTCAAGCCAAATTCTAGTTAACTCCTATTCTGTAAATTTTGAGAAGTCCGCATACAGTGGGCATTCAATAAGGTCTATATTTAGAAACTCAATATTAGATTCTTTCAACTTCCAAGTATGGATAAAGAAAAGTCAGCTTACCTCAACAATGAGGACATTCTGAAATTTTAAAAAAAAACTATTTAGAATATGATGCAAATCTGGCTCATAAGATAAACACATATTTTGCTTGGAGTTAGAATTTCACAGTTAACTTAGCTGGTCCTCCACCATCCATCTAACCAAATGCTTGGAGATAATCCAGGACTTCCAGATTTATCTTTCCAGTTTTGCTGGAATCATGGATGCTGCAATGTTGGTGTCTATATTCAGGTTAGTGTTGTCCCATGCTTGGTCACTCAGTCATGTGTGACTCTTTGTGACCTCATGGACTGTAGCCCACCAGGCTCCTCTGTTCATGGGGATTGTCCAGGCAAAGATACTAGAGTGGGTTGCCATGCCCTCCTCCAGGGGATCTTCTCAACCCTGGGATCAAATCCAGGTCTCCCGCATTGCAGGCAGATTCTTTACTATCTGAGCCATCAGGGAAGCCCAAGAATACTGGAGTGGGTAGCCTGTCCTTTCTCCAGGGGATCTTTCCCATCCAGGAATCGAACCAGGATCTCCTGCATAGAAGGCAGACTCACCAGGGAATTCTGGTGAATTCCCAGGTTCACCAGGGAAGCAGGCTGATTTTAGATCCTTTACCTGTCTGAAGAACTATCCCACAGCCATCATTCTGGCAAGAGACTCCCCTGAGTTCTTTGGGATACAAAGCTCACCAAATTTCCCAGATAAACAGCATTGTTCATGGAGACAGCACTGGGCAGAAGGATCCTATATTCAGCGGGGACACCCCTACATCAGTGCAGCCACCACAGTCACCAGGGATCTGGTATTTACTCTTGGATTTTCAATTAAAGGGAGGTACTTGGTTTATATTTTTAGTGACATGGTTACACTCCTTACTCTGTGCTTTCAAGGCATCCCTCTGCTTCTCCCCTAGGAACACAGATTATGTTTCCTTTTAACTTCTTGAATGATACTTATTCTCCCCACTAGACTATAAACTCTGCAAGGGATGGAGGGAATCACATTTTTCTTGCTTACTTCCATGGTCTCAGCCACTAGCCCAAATACTGCCAAACAGATGCTCAGTAATTATTTGTGAATAAAGGAACAATAACTAATTATACTTATTAATGACAAAATTAACCAAAAAGTGGATTTGTAGTCACATGTCAATATTGCCCCATCAAATTAAAATACCACCGTGGTAACATGCTATTCCCGTTTAAAAAAAAAAAGGTTTGGCTACTCTCCTCAATGTAGTGATGTCTTTCTTAAGATAACTTTTCATTTATCCCTATGATTCATACACTACTTTAAAAATTCTATCAAACCATACACTTTGGTTATCTTATCTCTCAAGCAAAAGAGATCTAAATAATGAAAATGTGAACCAAATAACCACTCTGTTAAATCTGTACTATACTACCTTATGTATCAACTGCATTCTTAGGTGGAATATCTTTCTGGAAGTGTTTTTCTCTCAAGTATAGTATCTTTATTCATTAAATTCATGAAAGAATCTTAATCTTATCATTAAAATATAAAATTATTTTGTCTGTTTTAAAAATAGGTCATGCCCACAGTATACCCCATGGATCACACTGATGGAGAAGTCCCCTTGGTATCCTCAGTGCATTTGCTGTATTATTAACCTTCAATCCATCACAACTAGTTAGGATGTGCATTTTTAGTTTGATTGAGGCCTATTAGCCAACCAGAACACTGGAAGAATACTTGGTTAATTTAACGTCCTAGTTCACAATCTCTTTTTGTTTCAATCTTACAATGAAAAACCTTTTAAAACCGTTAGTCTGCATTCTTGCCTAATTAAATGAAGTGTACTGAACATAATTAAATCTGTTTTTTGAAAGTTCAGAGCCTTGAAAAACAAGAGTCATTCTTGAGGAGATTAGCTTCAACTACAAGATATCTGGGAATTAGAATTCAGAGAGACATAAATCCAGAGATACAGTGTCAAAATTAATTAAACATATTTTAAAATCAAGGTAATGTATACACATTTAAAATAAAATAGAAAAGTCTAAAAATTTTCTAGATATTGATGTGTTTCTAACTGGTAAAAGTATTTCAAAATGCTTATATGTTTACATTAAAGTTATGGCATTTTATACTATGCATATCCAAAATATTAGTTCATCTAACAAAAACTATTAGTGCATCTAACAAAAACAGTGGTTTTTCTAGTAGTCATGTATGGATATGGGAGCTGGACTATAAAGAAGGCCGAGTGCCAAAGAACTGATGCCTTTGAAATGTGATATTGGTGAAGACTCTTGAAAGTACCTCGGACAGCATGGAGATCAAACCAGTCAATCCTAAAGGAAATCAACCCTGTATATTCATTAGAAGGATTGATGCTGAAGTTGAAGCTCCAATACTTTGGCCACCTGATGCGAAGAGCCAACTCATTGGAAAGACCCTGATGCTGGGAAAGATTGAAGGCGGGAGAAAGGGGAGAAAGAAAATGAAATGGTTGGATGGTATCATCAACTCAATGGGCATGAGTTTGAGCAAACTCTGGGAGATAAAGAAGGACAGGGAAGCCTGGCATGTGCAGTTCATGGTGTCACAAAGAGCTGGATACGACTTAGCAACAATGACAACACAGAAAAATGACAGCAATCCATTTCATTTTATTTTTTCCATTTTCTCCTGGTTTTATGAAGTTATAACCGACATACTTCACTATGTTAGTTTAAGGGGTTCAGCATGATGCTCTGACTTAGATATACTGTGAAATAGTTACTGCAATGCTTAGTGAGTATCTATCCTCTCATGTAGATACAATACAAAGAAAAAGGGAAAGGGGCCAAAACTTTTTTCTTTGTGATAAGGACTCTTAGGGTTTCCTCTTTTTTAAATTATCAATTTATTTTTAATTGGAGGATAACTGCTTTATAATATTGTGTTGGTTTCTGCCATATTTTAGGGTTTACTCTTTTAATAACTTTTACCTACATTACTCAGGAGTGTTAACTAGTTATCATGTTATACATTACATCTGTAGTATTTATTTTTATTATAGCTGAAAATTTGTACCTATGACCAGCTCCCATTCCCTGCCTTTGGTAACCACAAATCTCATTTTTTTTCCTGTGATTTTGGTTTTTGTTTGGTTTTATTATGTTTTAGATTCCACATATGGGTAAGACAACACAGAATTTGTTTTTCTCTCTCACTTATTTCACTTAGCATAATGCCTTCTAGGTCTATTCATTTTGTTGAAAATGGCAGGATTTCCTTGGATTTTAATGGCTTAATAAAATTCCATTGTGTATGTATACCACATTTATGTATTTGATAATAATTTATTTTTCTTTTACTTTTTTGCTGCACCAGGCAGCATGCAGGATCTTAGCTCCCTGACCAGGGATCTAACCCGTGCCCCCTGTAATAGAAGTTGGGGTCTTAACCACTGACTGTGAGGGAAATTCCCAAAATTTCTTAATATCATATAAGCTTACTACACATTCACTAGGTTTCTCAGGACAATTTCCCCAGTTGTCGTTCAAGTGGCTTTTTTTTTTTTTAAATTGGGGAATAACTGCTTAACCATATTGTGTTGGTATCTGCTGTATAACAACATGAATCGGCCATATACATATATATACATATATATACATATATTTCAAATAGCTTTTGTTGTAGCTGGCTTGTCTAATCTAAGAACATGCAATGATCTTTAATGTCTTTTAATTTAAGAGTCTCTTTTTCTGTACTTCTGTTTCTCTCTCTCACAACCTTATACATCATCTATTTACTATATTCTTTCACAATATCTCCCTTCTTTTCCCCATTCCCCAATGTTACCTTGTTATGACTGTATCTTCTCATACAGGTTACATTTTTTTCCCACTAAAAAGTCAAGTAGTATACTATAACTCTTTTTAGAGCTTGTTTACTTTTCTTGAAGTTCTTAATTGTTTTTCCTATCATAGTCCATTGTCTTAAAATACTGTAATAAACCCTACTTTTTCCTGCCCTTTTTTTTTTCCAGGAAGCTTATCTTTTTGAAAATATTTATTTGGCTGTACTGGTTCTTAGTTGTGGTATACAGGATCTTCAATTTTCAGCGTGTTATCTTCTTCTTCTTTTTCTTAGTTACGGCATACAGACTCTTAGCTGGGGCATGTGGGACCTAGTTCCCTGACCAGGGACTGAACTTCGGCCCCCGGATTGAGAGCATGGAGTCTTAGCCACTGGACCACCAAGGAAGGCCCATTCTAAGTTCTTCTTTCTTAGAAGGATTATAACGAAGAAAACACTGACTACTTATGGTTTAATGGTCTTTCTCAAAGGATTTTTGGAGGATTAAGAAAGCAAACAGGTTGATAAAATCTGTAACAACAGAAAGAATTTCCTGTGTCATGAGCAGTACTGAAAAAATAAAATTATTTAGTAGGATCAAAAATGATGGGTAAGGGCTGCTACTGAAAGGGGACTGATTAAGCAGAAAATTAGAGTTTTTTATTGACTTGACAGAGCAGCCATCAGATATATATTTATTTTCCTTTATAGAACATCAGCTATGTTTTCAAATTCTTTCATTAGTGGTACATGAATTGACTCCTGGATCTTTAGTGGCCTGCCTGTTGTGTGAAAAGCTTACCCTGAACGAGAACAATGACTTTAAACCTTTGGAAGACTGGCTCTGCCTTGCAAAACAAGGAGTAGCACAAGTATAGAGAGAAAGTGACTACCCCAACTATGGAAGCATTTTTCAATACTATCTAAGAAAACTCATCTCTTTACACTTTAGTGCACCAAGATTAGCAACACAAGCTAAGAGAGGAAGACTAACCTATCTTTATACTATCAGTACATAACATGGAAACTTATGTAGTAGGTGCTTAGGAAACGCTTGTGGAACAGTTCAACAATTCTGACCTCCTTTCTGTCTCTAGCACATCATATACCCCTTCTAACTTTCTCCTTAATGATGTACAGTTCCTCCTTAACTGAACTATCATTAAATGCCTTTTGCTTTTAATTTTGCATTAAGAAATCTTCTAAAGTTCCCATTTTCTTGAGTGGGCTGCCTTGGGAATTTTTTTTTTTTTTTCCAGAACACACTGTGTCTCTTTAAACACTTCCAATCTGCTGACTCCCATCACTGAATCTGAGATGCTCGCCAGTTACTGTCATAGTCATCTCATCACACCTAGCTCATTTCCTCCCAGAAAGCCAATGAAATCTGCAGCCTGGGAGCCGCAGGCAAGAATCCTATGGGGAACCTCCACAGCGTGTCCTATCTCTGTTATTTCATGATCCTGATGGAAGCTCATCCCACCAGGTTTCCTAAAGAAAAAGCAAGAAAGACCATCACTGAATCTGAGATGCTCGCCAGTTACTGTCATAGTCATCTCATCACACCTAGCTCATTTCCTCCCAGAAAGCCAATGAAATCTGCAGCCTGGGAGCCGCAGGCAAGAATCCTATGGGGAACCTCCACAGCGTGTCCTATCTCTGTTATTTCATGATCCTGATGGAAGCTCATCCCACCAGGTTTCCTAAAGAAAAAGCAAGAAAGGAAGAGGGAGAAAAAGAAAAGAAAGCACAGACTGATGAAAATCAGAATGGTTTTCTTAAATAGGTTATTTCTTTTAGTCTTTTAAAATGTAAAGCGACCAGCACACCACAGTCTAATCTGCAGCAATGTATTTTGGTGGCTGTGGCTGCACCTCGCTGAGGGACAATGGCAGGAGTGACGGTGAGCTGAGCATGGATCCTGAGCCTGCGTGGGAGTGTGACTATAAACCCCATGGAGAAAGGCATGCAGACCAGCACTTCATTTTATGTGATAATTCACAAAACTGCCAGAATCATCAGTCACTGGGCATTTCCATGACTGTTCTCAGCCTAGTCAGATGCAATAGAAAGGAATGATTTAAATAGTTCAGGCAGGCAAGGAGGAAACTTCAGCAGGTTCTGATGCTTCATTTTTGGCATCTGATTAGAAACTTATTTGAGGTGGGGGGGTGGTGCAGTGGTAGGTCTCCTGAAGTCTCGCACTTAACCTGCACATCTGTTTGCCCATTGCCAGATTTGGGCC